>JAVTVY010022598.1:0-90194 GCA_036873755.1 Hanleya hanleyi | reverse complement strand
TGTTTTCGACTATAGATGGGTCTGTGCAGTGACGAGCAGCGGTTGTGTTTTCAACTGCTTTGCATGCGTCAATGGTAGTTTATGGCCCGTGAGTTTGGCTGAAGCATCCATCCGTTAAGACTGTTTATTTAACACCGTGTCAACTGAGCGGAAACCTTAGCTCATAAAGTTCAACATATATGAGACAGCGTACCATTATCGACAGTTTCTTAACAGACCTGATGGGATTATTTCTGAGAACTGTCTCGCCCGCCCTCTGTACATGTCGCTCGACAAATATATGTAGGTTTCGGTGAGAAATTTAAGCCGTACAACGTTGGACATTACAAGTTAGTTTCTCTAGGTTTCTTGCATTTACCAGGTTAACCCATGTTAAGGCGTTTACTCTATCTGACGTCCATGTTGCTCATCCATTAACGTCAGATGAGTTGTTTGAGATGATCTGTCATCACAGCTCCCGAGTTAGCGTATCTAATTCCGCTTAAGCCGGTGTTAGGGGCCGTGTGGATACTTCATAGTCTTCACATAAAACTCTGCAATAAAAGCGCGGCTAAGATATACTAAGGCTACGTCTGAGAATCCACCGTATTCCCGAGCCTGGATGTTAGGCGTCGAAGAATACTTTCCTGTAGTGTCATATGTTTGCTTTTTAGCCACCAGACGTTGTTAATTTTTTCCACCTCTCGCATGTCGCTCCAATTCATATATATCTCTCTATTATCCTTTTTTGTACTTTAATATCGACATTGGGCGACGTAAGTAAGTGCGCACAGTGGTCTAAGTTGAATGTTTTATGACTACTGGTGATTTTTCCAGCATTAAATTCGTCATTGAATCCCAAAACCTTTCACTAAACGGAAGATCTACACATTCAAAAAATGGTGTTGACTAAATCCAAGATCAGACAATGACACACAACCCACACACATCAAACGGCTTAAAGGTCAGTTCAACACAAAATAATGACGTTGGGCAACACCAGTACAGAGTGATAATAGTCTGGTGGCTTAAGGCCAGATTTTCACTTTATCGTGACAGAGTGGAATAAAGCACCAAATTTGGCACACGTATCGCCAGAGGCACCGATATCAATATCAGAATGGGTGCCCCCGATTTCGAGGCCCACGAGGCAATTTGTGGCCCATTAGGGGCCCGAGGTCATTTTGAGCCTGAAAATGGCAATTTTTATTTCAACGATTTTCAAAACATCATATATTTGCTATCCTTTGGGGTAGGAATTTGAAAATTTCCACGCTAATTGTGTTGGCCAAGGTCTAACGAGAAATGCAACATAATCCACGATAGTCGCCATAATGACGTTACAGCTACGTCAAAAATTGTCAATTTTTGAAATATTTTTTTTTAATTGTTTTCTTGATGTTAAATATACTGTAAGTATTAGAAAATAATCAACTATAATAATAACTGACTCAGAGGGCACGGCCGCCCCTGACCGACTTCTGCCAAACTGGGTCAAGTAGATCCTATTCGATGCAATAAATTCGTTGGGGCTATCATACAATGCAGCCCGTGGCTGGACAATGCATAGCTACCAAGTGAAATGTATCATTCTAATATAGCGCTAGACTTCCATCTACACACTTTTGAATAAGTTATTCGGGATTCCTGCTGCTGAAGATGAAGTGGCGGCGCCAAGGCGCAAGCTATGGCCTATTAAAGAGGGTCAATGCCGATTAAAGAGATTCCGTTTTTTACATGAGCTGAGAAATAGGAAGCTGTAACGGGCGCATCTTCTGAAAATTGGAACAGGGGACCCATCCTCGGAAGTGAAATATGTAACCGAAAATAAGCACGGATTGCTAGAACTGGATAATATCTAATATTACCAGTATATGGTGATATAAACAAATGAACTGATTTATGAGATATGTTATGTTTGAAGTTGTGTATAATGATGTTCATGCTGGTAACGGACCAGATTGGTCGGAGAAAGAGACGTCGTTGTATTCAAAAACATTGCTGTTGCTGTCTTGTTCCGAACGAACTGTCATTTCACTCACGAATAAGAATGCAAGAAATGCTATCAGGAACATTGCTCATAAAAGAATTACATGGATACAATGTGGGGTATAGGATCAAATATCTTATGAAGGATATCCTTAGTTATGGGCAACCTGGTATCCGACTAACTGTGTAATTTTTACATGCCCGTAAGTAGGTTTTTGGCAAGGAATAACTTAGTAGGGTCGTTTACTGCAGCCAAATTGTGCTCATAACTGATAGCCGATACAAATGTATAAGCTGTGGAGTGTGCATACTTGTGGAAATACAAGAATGCTTTGAAGGAAACCAACTGTTTCTGAAACCAACTGCAATGGGGAATATCTTACTAGTACAGTGATCTGTGTTATTGAGGAAATCTCTATATACTTGTCATGCGCGCGCTTGTATACTTTCAAGGAAAATTCAGCAAGGGATTTCGTCAGAAGAACTCTAGCTGTCTGCTTCAAAAAGTCAGCAACAGACGAGGTATTGGGTGCGAAGAGCGGTTCAGCCAAGGGGCTAGAGACAGCGCTTCCTGAAATTGTAACCGAAATTGTCAGGAATAATGTTAGATTGTTCCGAAATATGTTTTGATATGGACAGAATGTAATGTCGAAGGCACGTAACTACTAACTGACGCACTAATTTCATCAGCAATGAAAGATTGGTGAATTATCATTTCAACCACGTCCATATTATCACAAAGAAAGAGAATGTTATGATTTGCCAGTTTGTGGCCACAAATGTCCACAGCAAGAACGATGGGGAACAGCTTCGTTATCATGGTATGTAAGTGCGCAAGATGTGCTGGCCATTCTTGGTCTATCCACGAGGATCCAAAAACATCCGCCAAACCTAAGGTATCAGCTTCGCCGGAAAACAATTTTCCGTTGAAAGACTCCAGGAATACAAGCCAGGTATTAATATAGCCTCTAGCTTTATGCAAGCGAATGTGATGGTGAGCAATGATGGTTAAAGTTTGTCAGGCAGCGGAGAAAAGATTGAGCTAGCCAATGAGATACTGCTGTTCCACTAGGGAACTTTTTACGGCGCGAGAATTCGCTCAGCATGCTCTTCAGTTTATGAATTTCGTCTTCTGGAAATGATGCTTTCATATTTCTGGAGTCCAGTTGAATCTCATGCATAACCATAGTTGATGTTTGATTGGAATACCCAAATACTCACACAAGTAAGTGAAAGTGTTAAGAGCTATAGCACAGTGGCTAGAGCCATTTGTATCGACGAACATGAAGTCGTCCAGTACGTGGGTCACCTCTGATATTGTAGCCATAACCGATTGCAGAGAATGACATGAGCTCTCAAATAGTTTACAGGGTGTATCCCATCGAGAGGCGTCGATCATAAGAATAATTGTCACCCCAGGTAAACTCCAATAAGGGGTAAATCGCTGACTCGATAGGTATGATGCGGAAGGCATCCTCTAAATAGATTCTTGCCATCATATCATAGGTCCTGTGGAATCGCAAATTTAATAGACAAGGCAGATTTTTCAGGGTAAGATAAATCGTGTACCACCCTAAAAGTATTAAGGGGGATTTGGTTTAATTACAACACATATAAGGGAAGTGGGAAGAGGTGCCGACATACTGACTGCGTCATATGACTTCACAGATTAGTCTTCTGGTAAACCTATTCTAAAGCACATACCAAGAATCTAACGATTCTTGATATGTGTTGTATCTCAGGTATGTGTTGTATCTCTTTATTGTACCTGTTCATGTGGCAACATGGATGATATGACCACACGGCCCCAGCATCGGCATAAGCGGTATTAGATGTCACACTCAAGGTTAGTTTACTCATATGGTGGAAGTCAGTTTTAATGGTGGAGGAAGCTGGAACACCTGAAGACAACCACCTCCGGCTCGTCGGCAAGTAACTGGCAAAACTTCCACACATGCACCAGCGAGGCTCGAACCCGTGCCAACTCAGCGGTATAAGGCTAGCGATCACCAGCGATGCGCCTTAGACAACTCGGCCACCGAGAGCCCCTAAAAGTATTAGGTTCCTTTTTGGGGGGACTAAGCCTAATGAAGAGCCAACCATATTGCCAAAAGGAGGAGTTGAGAAAGGACCAGCAACTCGACCTTTCGACAACTCATTGTCTGAGTTAGCGGTCAGGATAGCAGGGTTTGCATTGTAGATGATCGATTGCGCGAGACAGTAAATGCATAGTTTCTCGAGTGCCCAAAATCGAAACCGTTTGTGAAACTTTAAACGAGTAAATCTACCCCAGGGTAGTTACTTAGCACAGTTTTTAGCCTGATCGGGTTTACCGGTGTTGGAAGAGTAACTCCCTTCGCTGCTGGATTTACACATGCTACTTTACATGTAAGGAGCCGCGAAGAATCCAATTGACAGCATTTGATGTAGTTCACATCCGTGGCATGCACGATAACCTGAAGTTTCATCCTTCGAAACAGATTGTTTTGTACCGATAATCAGCCCTGAGGATGGGGCGCTGGGGGCCATATTGGATATCTATAGAGAAGGAAATAGTCAATAAGGTTCATGCGTGTTTGATCGAGTCGATCATACATGTATTAACAGAGCTTCATGTACAAAAATCTCTCGATGGAGCCTTTATAAATATATATATGATATATATTAGCATGTATACAAACACACATCCATGTGTATGGTAATAATACCATTATTGGTGACGCTCTGGCAGCCATATTGGATATTCCACGGGTAATAAAGCTTCCAATGATCGTTATTATTTTCGTGTTGAGTCAGTCATGCTCGTAGAAAAGCAATCTCGTGTAAAAAAAGCGTTTGAAGTGGTCAAATAGTCGCCAACAGATGGTTACATTATATATTATGGCGGCCATATTGGATTTATGCAAATTAAGGGCCTTCCACCACCTGTAGAAATGGGCACCCCTTCTGAGATCATTCCTTATGCCCAAATGAGCCCTGTGCAAAATATGGTGCTTTATTCCAGTCGGTCACGATCTTGACCTTAAGCCACCGGACTATAATACCACATTTGGGTTTCGACGTCATAACTTGGTGTTGACTGGTAAATCGCAATACTGGTTTAACACAAAATAATGGATTTCGCCACAAGTAACACGTTTTGGGGGAATATGGCGTCAACACCGTATATTGTTGTTGTGGTGAACACCATGATTTGGTTTTAACCAAGACCGTTTGTCTTACTGCGTACCTGTTACATTCACTGTATGAGCACGAGCAACACGAATTGTAGTATATCTACTCGTCCGAGAATGCCCCTTTTCTCATTAGACAGACTTTTACGTGTACTGATATCATTAATTAAATCTACAATGAATTATCGAAACGTGCTTTTGTCAACCGTTGTATAACGATTATTCCCACTGCTATATTTCTGTAACGCTCAAGTAGTGGAAGGCTGTACATAGAGGATATCAACTGTTTCTTGAAGAATACCTTCGTCACTCGTGACAAATAAGGTGGTGGGCTTCACCTTCTTAGCCTCAGTAGAAACCAAAATAGTCAGAGAAGGGGAAGCAGACATGTGTGAGCTACATATATCTTCCTTGCCTGCATGTATTGTTTTTGTCTCCAGGACTGCCCGATCATAAATATGAATGCAACGGAAAATTTACCCCTCTACTATCATTACTAACCGTATGATTACAGTCCAATACAGAATATAGAAGTCGAACAGCATCGGATTTTACACCGGTCATATCGAGCGCAAGATTGCCGTTGGTTTGTTCATGGCTAATCTTTTAACGCCTCAAAAGCAATTGACCACCATGATTCTCTTCGCCGCGTCCTACCGGACAAATATCCACAGAGCAGGCTCATTATCACCATTAGATTATCACTCAGGTGCACAGAATTGACTTCAGATATACAGTATCCCCCATATTAGACACAAAATATCGCCAAACTCGTGCTGACAAATACAGATATCACGCGTCATAGACGGCAACATTTGTATGATATTGTTTAAAATGGAGCCATATGCAAGAGGTGGGGAAAATTGACAACATCTGATGACTAAAAAACAACCATATGACACTACGGGACAGTATTCGTCGACGCCTAACATTCAGACTCGAGAATACGGTGAATTCTCGGACGTAGCCTTAGTGTCTCAGCCGCGCTTTTATTGCAGCTTTTTGTGTGAAGACTATGAAGTATCCACACGGCTCCTAGCGCCGGCTTAAGCGGAATTAGAGACGCCAGTTCGGGAGCTGTGATGACAGATCGGCTCAAACAACTCATCTGATGTTAATGGATGAGCATCGTGGACGGAATACACGCCTCAACATGGGGTACAACTGGTAAATGCAAGAAGCCATTAGATAAACATCTGAACAATAATATATGAATAGGAGATTGGTCTTCCTGAGATAATCAAACCGATCATGTATATGTATGGTTTCTTCCTTCAGTGCGCATGCTCATCGTCAAAATAGATTTTTCTCGTCAAAATTAACAAGCGGAATAAATACCACGTTAGCTATTATTGGAACATACTATGTGATTCTGTTTTTCGAGTTACTGAAGTAGGTCTCGCGGAGACAACGGCTGTTGTGGTGTATTCCGCCATACTGATAGGTCGTATTGTATTACCCGTCAATTTTTCATGCCATCTAATCAATTGTAAAGCCGGTAATCCACACGGAAATGACTCTCGTATCTCTTGACTGCCATCCGGTCAGTGTTAATTGGGTTAGAGGGTCTTGCCAATTCTATGCCGGTTTAGATATAATATCGTTCAGTTCCTGGGGGTTTTTTTTGCGGATGTAGATATAATACATTTTGCGAAAACAGGAATATTATAGCAGAATATCCTCGCAAAAGTATACCATATCGTTGGCAAGTATCTTGTAGTCGACTGTATCCCAGAGAATTATACAGGATATACAAGTAATTCTGGCATATATCACTGGCAGAACACTGAAGTATCACTATCGGAAGGGGTAGCGATGTACATCAATATGCTGCCGGATTTAACAAGATATAATCTTGTTATAGGAATGGGACTTTGTGTGGATGTTTGATTCACGGCAATTTCAGTAAATAGCTGCATTGACCCGGAGGAAAATAGGTTTGCCAGAAGCAGTGTCCAATTTGATCAATTTGGAATGTCTAGTTAAATTGCACACCACGTCACATGAACACATTAAATAAGTATTAATCCAGGGAAAACGTCTTGAGATATAATATAATATCGCGTGGAGTTTGATCGATATGTTGACTATATACTCATCGGATAGTAGTAAATTTGAGGTCTCATTGACAACATGTTTTTTTTGCAATTTTCCAGAAAATTGTAATGCTACTATTAAGAGCTTTAGATTCCCCGTGGACAATTTTACACACCCACTGTCATGTGTCGTTCTACGACAAGAAGCACACAACAGCATATATATTCGAAACGCTCTAAGGAAGGTAGATGTGATGCGAACAAAATGTATCTTTTTCAAGTTTTCCTTTCACAAATTTTAATTTGCAACTTCATATATGGTTATAGGTTATTTTGCAAAAACACCCACTTTGGGATCAGATATGTATGCTTTTGCATTTAATGCAAAGCGTTATAGTCGATAATGCATTACTTGAAGTCACTCGAGTTTCTCTCTCGTCACGCGTAATTAAAGGGAAAATTAATATTCAGCATCGTGGATATAATTAAGTTTTTGAATAACAGGCGTCTGGTCCGTCATTCATAATTCAGCCGTCGTCCATTAAAGAATATCCGCGTCCATAATCCAAATTACAACACATATAAGGGAAGTGGGAAGAGGTGCCGACATACTGACTGCGTCATATGACTTCACAGAATAGTCTTCTGGTAAGCCTATTCTAAAGCACGTACCAAGAATCTAACGATTCGAGATATGTGTTGTATCTCAGGTACGCTTTTATTGTACCTGTTCATGTGGCAACTTGAATGATATGACCACACGGCCACTAGCACCGGCATAAGTGGTATTAGATACAAATCTAGAGAGCTATGATGGAAATGCTCTGACAACTCGTATACTGGTGATGCAATATTCCATATAACAGTATTAGCACCAAATTCATAAAGACAATCATAGTATACACAAACATAGGCTTGTTTCCTGCAAGAGAGAAGCGGTCAACAGTTTCAGTGATGCCGGCAAGACATCATGATGTTCCAAAAATATCAAATCCGTATCGCTGATCAGTATTCTTAATCCATAATATTCGTTGTAAAGTCGTCATCTACAGGATGATGTATCTCGGTGACGCTTTGAATGTGATTGTTCATATGAGTACCATGAGGATCTTGAAGTACATGGGTTCATACGGCCCCTAGCCCCGGATTAAGCGGAATTAGACACAAGTTACGAAACGTAGCGCCATAGAGCTTGCACGCTACGCTCGTATTTAGCTATCAGCATGCGATATGTATCGCCAAATTTGAGAAATTTTAAGTGGAGGCGCTTGGTGGTATAGCCCTGTTTTATAAGTTTCTGGGACAATGTTTTGTGACGTTGATAAAAATTGTCACATTTAACACAGGATCTAGCAAATGCTACTAGGCGAGATATATATACGCCATATGCAGGTCCCACTGGAATATTACCGTCCAGAAAGGGATAGTTTACGAAAACGAAATTGTAATCATCCCTTTTGTCATAAAGTCGACGAGAGAGAAGGCCTTCTTCATTTTTATAGAAATATAGGTCTAAATATGATGTGCCTGTATGGCTATCTGTAGTTTCCTTCAAATCCAGTGAAGGTGGATATATATCCTTCACTGCGTCATTTATATAGCGTTTATCCACAGCGAGAAGATCGTCTATATAGCGTTCGGTGAATGAGAAGGAAAGAGCTGAGCGTACCTGAGATACAACACATATCACGAATCTTTAAATTCTTGGTATGTGCTTTAGAATAGGTTAACCAGAACACTATACTGTGAAGTCATATGGCTCTATCAGTATGTCGGCACCTCTTCCCACTTCCCTTATATGCGTTGTAATTTGAATGGATCGGTTTTTGAAAGCGCCTGCATATAGTCATATTCATAAGAGAACAGATATAGGTCCGCCAACAGGGGTGCACAATTAGTACCTATTGGAATATCTATATGCTGTTGATATATTGTGTTGCCAAATTTTACATATATATTTAAATGAGAAATTCAAGCAACTCTATAAACAAAGAAACATCCCATGAATGATATCACTTGTGTTTAGAACAATTTTAGTATAAAAAATGCTTTATGGCTTCCGACATTAATATATCTACGGTCAGTTTTCTTGAAAACAGATACTATTAATGAACTTAGACGGTCAATAAGGCCCTGATGTGGGATTGTAGTATAGAGAATCGAGAAATCCAATGTGGATACATATCTGTACGGTATGTGACCTTTAGCATCAAGTTCTTCCGCAAGACATTTTGAGTTTTTCAATATCCACATACATTCAACGCCAGAGTTTTTCGAAATAAGTGTCGCAATACCTTTCCCAAAATGCTTTTACCTCCTGAAGGGCCCTCGTCAACAGGGTGGAAAGAAGCTTGGTGGTGCAGCTTCTAGAACCAGCTATGAATCTAGCTTTGTATTGTGATTTATGCATTTTGGGAGTCAAGTATACTTTTGATATATCGTTATGATTGGTTGGAAGACAAATACCTCTTTCCCTGAGAAACGTTTTGTGATTGTTAAATAAATCTTCCAGAGTAAATGCAGTTTGGAAATAAGTAGACGTTTTTGATGATGATATGTTTACGCTCAATTCTTTAACCAGCACCTGGTAATAGTAATATT
The DNA here is from genome assembly GCA_036873755.1 of Hanleya hanleyi. Taxonomy (NCBI): domain Eukaryota; kingdom Metazoa; phylum Mollusca; class Polyplacophora; order Lepidopleurida; family Hanleyidae; genus Hanleya; species Hanleya hanleyi. The sequence goes on along the minus strand of JAVTVY010022598.1, from coordinate 80,416 downwards.
TACATATGAATGTTATATTATTTGGAGCTTTGTCTGCTTGGACTACGACGAATTTACTCTGGAGATTTGCTAGAACTTTTTGCGAATGGAGGTTTCTCAGTACATGTTTTGCTTGGGGAATTGTACTTGTGTCAATATGGCGGATTGTTTCAACGACCTTGCACTTGGTAAGGTCCAGCCAACCAGCGAGTAGTGTAGGTTCAACTTTATCTCGCTTAGACCAATCAATAACGTACTGTTCCAATGCAGACAGGATTATCTTCTGGTTGGCCTTCAGATTTATTCTTCTCGGCTCTGTATGTTTAGGTCCCTTCATCAGGAGTAATCTTAGGTCCTCATCACTCACCACATCAAGGCTACCAGTCACAATATGTTTGCATGGTGTATAGATAAAGTTCGACGATTCACAATCACAACTATAGTCTCCTGACGTGTATAAGTTTCAGTCAAACTTCTTGACACTTCTTGAGTAATTGAATATTTTGGTGGCTATAGATTTAGTATACTTATATGAAATGCAAGGAGGTTCTGTGAACTTAAAACAGGTTGGTACAGCGTTGCGTACCTCTGGATCATTCAGGATTCGAGGTAAATTAGTAATGTCCAGTCCTTTATCTAAGTAGTTGAGTTTCACGACAAGCTGATCTTGTCGGTAACTGTCGTGAAATAGGGACATAATAAGCAGGACTAAATGGTCTTACTGCTGGCGTCCATTATGAAACGATCCGTTTAGACCCTGACCTTGAACATCACAATGTAAAATAATTCATATATGTTTTCTTAAAAATGAATCGATATATTGTAGACATCCGTAATGAAGCAAAGATGTTTCCCGTGACTTGTGTACGGTCACTGAATTGTCACTGAGTTATAACCATTGACATTTTTGCACTTTTTACGCTTGTAACCGAAACGAAGAGAGCTGAAGCTCGTCGATTAAGGCTTTTCTCACTGTGATTTGATTGACGATTTTCATGTTTTCGTTGATATTTTGAACTCACAAAACCCCAATATCCGCTTACAGAGCAACCTGCAGTTACATTCTCTTCCATTTCTTGGTGTTATGGTATATAAAGGCAGCCGATTCAATTCCATGGGAATTTTAGATACTAAAGTTTATTTCAAACCCACAGACAGCCACCAGTTGCTGCGTCGGAGTTCCTTTCATCCGCATTATACTTGTTAAATCGCAGTTTTTGCGATTTTTGCGTATTTGTAATAATGTATTGGATTACCAGTTGGCTTGCTCTATTTTGATTCAGACACTAAGAAAAAGAGGCTATTCTGATCGTAAACTTCGGAAAATTAAAAGCGATGTTATTCAACTCTATCACAAGCCTAGGTGTAAAAAAGTACCAAAAAGATCTTCACATTTGCCACTAATCATTCCATATTCGCCTTCTGCACATTCAACTATACATTTTATTGGAAATCTTTATGATAGATTGAATATGAAACTATCTGGCTTACTACCGGCCATTAAAACTGTATACAGTAGGCAAGCGAACCTTAGGGAGCATTTGGTACGCGCTCGTCTACGTTGATATTCGTCTAATACATGACCCTTATTCATTGAGTCATTTATTCACCGATGAAGACGCTTATTTTTCTCTCTTTCTCTCTCTTTGACGACTGAGCTTATTTCAGCCCTAACACCTTGACTGCTTGGTGGACGGTTTAATTATCACAATACGCATGTGCAGCCCAGAATTTTCAACCAATCAGAATTAAATAGAGGGCGCTGCAAAATAGTGGTCTTCTCATACGGGCTACTATAATTTCAACCAATCATATTGAATAGAGGGCGCTGCAAACTACTATACGGAATTCAATCCCCTATATAACCAGTAGTTTTCGCTTCACAGCACACACTTTAGCACAATTCCATCGGTGGCATAAGCCAACCACTGGCTATTTTATTTCCTTTTTTATGATTTTATTCTTAGGTTCATTTTATTTCTACAACTGCGTCTAGTCCGTCTTTTAATATTGGAAATTTCCAAAAGATGTCTTTCCAGAACATGACGCCACTGTGTCATCAGAGTGGGTCATATTGGCTTTTATAATATATATTTCTTCAAGAGCTTGACCAAAGACAGTGTAATCAGTTCAGCTGAGAGAGAAATATTTAGAATGCCGCCACCAATATTTACATTATCCTTTATAGGGTTATTAGAGACACAGTTAGCAGCAAATCTAGTCCGGAATGAAGAATACTGTCCGTGGCTTCTCTCCATTTTGCCATTTCGTCAAATGACAAGATAATCGCAGAGAGGAATCTAGCAGTCGGATTGTTTTCCCTGGCAGTGGGCGCTTCAACAGAGGCCGATGGCGGTGGTGATGGTGCTACACAATTGTTAATGCTAGGTGGTATTCATCCTGAAACACGCAGACACTAGTATCTCTTGCCAGATCCAACATCTGCAACCGGTATAAAAATGACTGAAATGGGATGCTAATCAGACACATAGAATAGAGACGGTAGTGTGAACTGCAATATACAATAAATTTCATATAAAAAGTAATATATGATATAGCTTCAATATTAATACTTGTATGTCGAAATTTAACCGGAGAAAGCTGCGCTCCTTGACCCTTACTCAACGTTTCAGGAATTCTAATACACATAACTATTTGTGTTACGGAAGCCGGCAAGACATGTTTGCGGTCTCTCATAATCAATTATGATGTAAGCATGACGATGATCAACTGCATCTGTAAAATTACATATGTGTTAGGTGACTTGCTTGATGTGGCGTAAATTGTTCAGACATTTTGTGAGCTAATGATATCCCAATACATATCATTCGACCATTTGACATTCGTTTGGTATATAGTGCGAATAGTCGGACAGGTATATGGGTGTTACAATTACAACACATATAATGGAAGGGAGAATAGGTGCCGACATACTGACAAAGCAACATGACATTCACAGTATAGTCTTCTGGTTAACCTATTCTAAAGCACATACGAAGAATCTAACGATTAGTGATGTGTTGTATCTCAGGTACGCTTTTATTGTATCTGTTCATGTGGCAACTTGGATGGCGTGACCACACGGCCCTTAGCACCGGCATAAGCGGTATTAGATACAAATCTAAAGAGCGATGATGGAAATGCTCTGACAACTCGTATATTGGTAATTTGTGAGCTGTGCCGCTGTGACAACTCGTACACTGGGGATTGGTGAGCTGTATCGTCGTCAGATGAAAATGACGGCATTTAACACAAAAGACTAGCCTGTAAGACCCGATGTCGACCCCGCATCAACTTTCCACAATGCCAACATATGTCAAAGACAAAAAAAATTATACAGGGGGAGTCTGGCCTCGGGGACGAAACGTCCACCAGCAGAATCTCGCCATATACAGGTAAAAATTATAACACATATAATAGAAGTGGGAAGAGGTGCCGACATACTGAAAAAGCCACATGACTTCATAGTATAGTCTTCTGGTTAATCTATTCTAAAGCACATACCATGAATCTAATGATTAGTGATATGTGTTGTATCTCGGGTACGCTTTTATCATAATTTGTATTAAATTATAGAATAACAAAAACTGAAAGGTCACTTGTGGCATCAAACACCTCGTTTTAAATTGCGCAGCGTTGAAGAACTGGTGCTCAGAGTCCAAGCTTATTCATCCTTCAAGCCTGAATCCTCGTGAAGAAGAGACCTGTGGCCGCGCAGGTGTCGCCGTCCCGAACAGAACACAAGGAGATTCCTTTTTCGCAATCTTTATTACTTTGTGCCTTTAGTGCCCCCATAATAGTCACGGAATACCACTTCGCATTCAACTGAGGTTCATTTGCTACATGTTTCCGATCAGTGTCATAAAATTGCTTGATCTCTGAAAGGACGAATGCGAGTCGCCGTTGTTTTTAATCTCTGCGAAAGTACAGGCATATAGTAATGAACCTTCAGGTAAATCGTAATAATTTAATAGCCCTTGCCACAGCTCTCTTCAGTATACATGTACATCTAACTGCCGTGCAGAAAATGTGTATGTAAGCATTTGTTTAACATTTTTATGAGCTAGCTATAACCCTCCGCCCCCTTCCCTCACCCCTGGGGAATTTTTAGACTCCTGTCTTTCTGGAAGCCCATCTTATTACTTGTTGAATAACTCGTGCTTTGAAATATCTATGTGAAATTTGGCAACACAATATATCAGCAGCATATAGGTATTCCAATGGGTACTAATTGTGCACCCCTGTTGGCTGACCTGTATCTGTTCTCTTATGAATATGACTATATGCTGACGCTTTCAAAAACCGATCCACTCAAAGCCCGTTCCTTCTCATTCACCAAACGCTATATAGACGATCTTCTCGCTGTGGATAATCGCTATATAAATGACGCAGTGAAGGATATATATCCACCTTCACTGGATTTGAAGGAAACTACAGATAGCCCTACAGGCACATCTTATTTAGATCTCTATCTCTATAAAAATGAAGCGGGCATTCTCTCTCGTCGACTTTATGACAAAAGAGATGATTACAATTTCGACATCGTAAACTATCCCTTTCTGGATAGTAATATTCCAGTGGGACCTGCATATGGCGTATACATATCTCGCTTACTAGCATTTGCTAGATCCTGTGTTAAATGTGATGATTTTAATCAACGTCACAAAACATTGTTGCAGAAACTTATAAAACAGGGCTATTCCACCAAGCGCCTCCACTCAAAGTTTCTCAAATTTGGCGATACATATCGCATGCTGATAGCAAAATACGAACGTAGCGTGCAAGATCTATGGCGCTACGTTTCGTAACTTGTGTCTAATTCCGCTTAACCCGGGGCTAGGGGCCGTATGAGCCCATGTACTTCAAGATCTTCATGGTACTCATATGAACATCAAAGCGTGACTGAGATACATCATTTTTAGATGACGACTCTATAACGAATATTATGGATTAAGAATACTGATCAGCGATACGGATTTGATATTTTGGAACATCATGATGTCTTGCCGGCATCATTGAAAACTGTTGACCGCTTCTCTCTTGCAGGAAACAAGCCTATGTTTATGTATACTTTTGTCTTTTTGAATTTGGTGCTAATACTGTTATATGGAAATGGAATAGGTCTTTGGATTATGGACGCGGATATTCTCTAATGGACGACGGCTGGATTATGAATGACGGACTAGACGCTTGTAATTTGAACACCGGGGCGTTTGCTATTTAGAGCATTTTAAGGTTAGGTACCCCTAACCCTCAATATTGAATGATAAAGATTGGGGGTAGTGTTATGGTTATATTTGTTTCCAGTCTAGTGTTTCGTCAAACTGTAACATGCTTTATGTCATTAGATACATGAGCGAAAACTGTCAAACACAGTATACGATTTTGAGGGATATATCTGAAATTGGTACGCGTATCATGATGACGTCACTGATAATATTATGCATACTTTCTGCTATAGTTGGTAGTGGGTCAGCCAACTGAACGAAAGTTTGATGACAAATGCGTTGATCACATTATGTGGTGGAATCTGTTTGATATAAAGTGGTAAATCAGGTATGCCCAGACATAATTTCACCTTTGACCATTAAAGTCATGCAAGACGTCACAGACGCTCTGTAGCATTATGTAGACCTGATTCACTTATTCACAGTTCTTAATGTAACTCTTATTTACATAACATGCTGTACAAAGCGTAGATTCAGCATGGATAAATTCAATAGATTTAATTCGGGCATGCGGGTCCACTGACATTTTCCCACCAAGTCATTGAAAGGCGTCAAATTTGCGGTATTTGTCTTACCGCAATTCACATATCCGCCGTGTTTAAACTAGTTAATAACCTAATATTTCGGACTACCTAAAATCAATTTTGTACTTTTCTGTGAGATGCACCATGGGAAAATTCAAAATGGAGGTCATCATGTGTTATTTGAAATTAGTGTATCCCTTTCCAATAGGAATATTTTTTCACACTAAATCATTTCATTCGAAAGATATATAGAATCATACCAGAATCAGTTATGTGCGGCTCCGTATGAGCCAATTTGCATAACTTTCTACGAGGACAATAAGACCAAACATCAAAATGGCAGCCATAATAGGTTATCTGATATCCACGTTTACTTCCAATATCGGCATTTTCACATTAAAAATACACATTAGTTGCATTGAAGTTACTTTACCACAGGGATTACCATTTCGTAGCATGTATCCCTACCATGCGCTGCACCGAGAACAAACTCATTGCGGCCATTTTTCATCTCGAAGTACACTTTCTCCTAATTTATTTGCTTAACGTCACAGCTTCTTATTTCATGCTCATTTTGAAATTATATTACATTTTGGTAATTCAAAATAGGAGTGATGTGGGTAATTTGTTTTGCTCTTTTAGTTGTTTCTTCAAACAAGTATCATCTAGAAAATTTTGTATTTGTATTTTTGTGCCTTCGTCTTCTCATTTTCTACCATAACCCCTAAGAATGTATATGTCAAACCCAATCATCTTCATAGCATAGTTTATTCGTGGAGATGGGCAATATCCTTCAGTCGGTCTGAATAAATGTCAGTATATTGCAATACGAAGTGCTGCAGCAGCGCCGATTCTCCCTGAATAAACTATATCTAGCTGAATGAACAGAATAAATGTGCCTAAATCTGTAATTGATTCAGGATTTTCGATTGATGGATATACTATTATTAAAGATTCATTCAGTGAAGAAATCCCAATGGTTGACAATGACAGCCATATTATTTTATCCGAACAAGGCTGATTCTCCATTTGTCCTGTGAGGTTTTGGAGACGTGTAGTGAACGTGTTGGATATGAGAAGGGTAACACTCGCCTAGTCCTTAACCTTAGCTATAGAAGTTCTAAACTGTAACCACGCAAAGCTACGTAAACACATTATGTCACAATGCTGCTACATTAGGCAGTATATATGTGAAAGCAATGCGATACGACCAATGCTATATGTAATAGGACGATCGTTGGAGGAACATCGCATTCTAAAGAATGTAACACCCTTAGTACCGCCAACGTGTGTGATGGTGAAAGAGCGAGACAGAGGAAGAGAGAGAAAGAGAGATTGAACGTCTGACAATATATGATGACAATGCCACTTGCAGTACCATCAAATATCGCAGGAAGTTATTGAATGGGTTTATTGGGAGAAATCGACGACAACGCAGATATTCTGGCAATTCATTTACCTTGCGTCTATAGTAAATGTTCTAAAATATTATGAAATATTTCACAATATAAATAAATCAGCTAGGAAGTCACACTCATCATCTAATTTATCTGTTTTGAGTCACTTCTTATTTCCACTCGATTTAAGGCAGAATATTTTGCTCCATATAAGTTTGCATTTCGGATAGAGTAATCACTGATAGTATTATGGACAAGAAATTGAAATAAGTAGGGTTGTTAAAAATACAAGTGTCACGTCGTCCGTCATTCAATATTCAGCCGTCGTCCATTAAAGAATCTCCGAGTCCATAATCCAAAGATCTAATTCAAATAATAGCATTAGCACCGAAATAAAATAATGAAATACATATAGTAGTATACATAAGAATAGGCTAGTTTCCTGCAAGAGAAAAGCGGGCAGTTATTATATTATGTTGTCATACTAATGACATAACTACTATGTTTTAACTTGTAACAATGCTGTCAGTGTCTTCGTCTATTCATATATACCTAATATTATATGGATTTCAACATCATGAATTGTCTGTATTTCATAACTATCTCCATGGCAAAAATTGCCATAGTGCTGCAGATTTAGATCTTTCATATTACGCCGACGACACAGGAAACATGATTTGAAGAGACAAAATATGGTATCCGATCGTCAGTAATACTCGTCCAATATATTTCAAGGTGACGCACAAAAATTCTGCACTGTCTGATATTGATCATCAGCTTAGTTAAAGTTTAACTAGGAAGCTCTTACCAATTCCACCATGGCAGTTAGCTCAACCAGAAGTACCGATGAGTATCTGGAGTGTAGTGATCATCCGGAGTCTCAGGTGTGTACTGATCGTCCGTTAAAAGGCGAGACTTCCTTGAACCAAAGGTCGAAAGACTTGTTGGTACAAGACAGAAAGGAGTTTATAAGCAGGAAAATAAAAGACAGGAGAGAACAAATGAAACAAGATAGGAAAGGTCAAAAAAGATTACCCAAAATAAAACGTACATGATGGCTAAGCTAACCTTGTATATCTTGGCTTGAGCAGTTTGTGTTTTATTGATGTTTGTACCTGTTTTAACGCATTAGTTTACCGAGTTTTTGAATTGAGTACTATCGTCGCTATATAGCTGAAATATTGCTGAATGCGACGTTAAACCCTAATTCTCTCTCTCTCTCAACCAGAAGTAGATATTACACTAACGAAATATAAAAAAGCAAACACGAGCCAGCTCTTGTATACACCAGAATTTCATCTGCTGAGAGACAAATACAGATCACATCAAGCTATTTATACAGATGGTTCTAAACATGGTGAGTGAGTAGCATCTGCTACGATCTTTAGTTTCAAAACTAAAACCTGTCGACTACCAAGTACAAGTTCGATATTCACCACAGAAGCAAAAGCTATATTGTTGGCTTTGGAAGGTATTGGGTCCACCAAAAAGAAAAGAAAAAATGTCATATTTTCAGATTCACTGTCATGCCTCCAAGTGATTAAAAGTGGAACTTCGACTCATCCCACTATCTTGAATATTCTACAATTACATGACTATAACAGATTGATATTGTGTTTTATTTGTTGCATACTCACGCTGGAATCAAAGGTAATACTGAGGCTGATAGAATGGCTAAGGCAGCCCTGGATTATGAGGCTGATCCTGTCGGAATCCCATATAGCGATTTCAGACCCTCTAGCTGTACTTAAGTGAGACAGCTGTTTCAATCTTTATGGGATGCTGCGAATAATAACAAACTTCATGAGTTCAACAAAACTGGAGGCTATACTCTTCTGATCAGCCAGAAACGTTTTGATCAGATCATGGCCAGGCGATGTAGAATCGGCCATACAGGATTAACTCACGAACATTTACTAAAAAAGAGCCAGTTCCAAGGTGTATTCCATGCCACGAAGATCTCACAGTGAAACATATTCTTATCAGATGCATAGATTTTAAGATTGTAGAAGATATTTTTTATCCAGTGACTAGTTTGAATGATCTTTTTAGTTGGGTGAGAGAGGACTGCGTCTTGGGTTATTTGAGAGAAATCGGTGTGTTGCATAAGTTTTAATGTGTGTATGTTTTAATGTGTTGGATTACTAAGTTATTGGATTAAGTACTTAGAATTTTATTTGATCGTCGCCATTTTGCTTAAATATTGCTGAATGCGACGTTAAACCTTAATTCTCTCTCTATCTCTGTCGCTCTCGGGTACGCTTTTATCATAATTTGTATTAAATTATAGAATAACAAAAACTGAAAGGTCACTTGTGGCATCAAACACCTCGTTTTAAATTGCGCAGCGTTGAAGAACTGGTGCTCAGAGTCCAAGCTTATTCATCCTTCAAGCCTGAATCCTCGTGAAGAAGAGACCTGTGGCCGCGCAGGTGTCGCCGTCCCGAACAGAACACAAGGAGATTCCTTTTTCGCAATCTTTATTACTTTGTGCCTTTAGTGCCCCCATAATAGTCACGGAATACCACTTCGCATTCAACTGAGGTTCATTTGCTACATGTTTCCGATCAGTGTCATAAAATTGCTTGATCTCTGAAAGGACGAATGCGAGTCGCCGTTGTTTCTAATCTCTGCGAAAGTACAGGCATATAGTAATGAACCGTCAGGTAAATCGTAATAATTTAATAGCCCTTGCCACAGCTCTCTTCAGTATACATGTACATCTAACTGCCGTGCAGAAAATGTGTATGTAAGCATTTGTTTAACATTTTTATGAGCTAGCTATAACCCTCCGCCCCCTTCCCTCACCCCTGGGGAATTTTTAGACTCCTGTCTTTCTGGAAGCCCATCTTATTACTTGTTGAATAACTCGTGCTTTGAACACCGGGGCGTTTGCTATTTAGAGCATTTTAAGGTTAGGTACCCCTAACCTTCAATATTGAATGATAAAGATTGGGGGTAGTGTTATGGTTATATTTGTTTCCAGTCTAGTGTTTCGTCAAACTGTAACATGCTTTATGTCATTAGATACATGAGCGAAAACTGTCAAACACAGTATACGATTTTGAGGGATATATCTGAAATTGGTACGCGTATCATGATGACGTCACTGATAATATTATGCATACTTTCTGCTATAGTTGGTAGTGGGTCAGCCAACTGAACGAAAGTTTGATGACAAATGCGTTGATCACATTATGTGGTGGAATCTGTTTGATATAAAGTGGTAAATCAGGTATGCCCAGACATAATTTCACCTTTTGACCATTAAAGTCATGCAAGACGTCACAGACGCTCTGTAGCATTATGTAGACCTGATTCACTTATTCACAGTTCTTAATGTAACTCTTATTTACATAACATGCTGTACAAAGCGTAGATTCAGCATGGATAAATTCAATAGATTTAATTCGGGCATGCGGGTCCACTGACATTTTCCCACCAAGTCATTGAAAGGCGTCAAATTTGCGGTATTTGTCTTACCGCAATTCACATATCCGCCGTGTTTAAACTAGTTAATAACCTAATATTTCGGACTACCTAAAATCAATTTTGTACTTTTCTGTGAGATGCACCATGGGAAAATTCAAAATGGAGGTCATCATGTGTTATTTGAAATTAGTGTATCCCTTTCCAATAGGAATATTTTTTCACACTAAATCATTTCATTCGAAAGATATATAGAATCATACCAGAATCAGTTATGTGCGGCTCCGTATGAGCCAATTTGCATAACTTTCTACGAGGACAATAAGACCAAACATCAAAATGGCAGCCATAATAGGTTATCTGATATCCACGTTTACTTCCAATATCGGCATTTTCACATTAAAAATACACATTAGTTGCATTGAAGTTACTTTACCACAGGGATTACCATTTCGTAGCATGTATCCCTACCATGCGCTGCACCGAGAACAAACTCATTGCGGCCATTTTTCATCTCGAAGTACACTTTCTCCTAATTTATTTGCTTAACGTCACAGCTTCTTATTTCATGCTCATTTTGAAATTATATTACATTTTGGTAATTCAAAATAGGAGTGATGTGGGTAATTTGTTTTGCTCTTTTAGTTGTTTCTTCAAACAAGTATCATCTAGAAAATTTTGTATTTGTATTTTTGTGCCTTCGTCTTCTCATTTTCTACCATAACCCCTAAGAATGTATATGTCAAACCCAATCATCTTCATAGCATAGTTTATTCGTGGAGATGGGCAATATCCTTCAGTCGGTCTGAATAAATGTCAGTATATTGCAATACGAAGTGCTGCAGCAGCGCCGATTCTCCCTGAATAAACTATATCTAGCTGAATAAACAGAATAAATGTGCCTAAATCTGTAATTGATTCAGGATTTTCGATTGATGGATATACTATTATTAAAGATTCATTCAGTGAAGAAATCCCAATGGTTGACAATGACAGCCATATTATTTTATCCGAACAAGGCTGATTCTCCATTTGTCCTGTGAGGTTTTGGAGACGTGTAGTGAACGTGTTGGATATGACAAGGGTAACACTCGCCTAGTCCTTAACCTTAGCTATAGAAGTTCTAAACTGTAACCACGCAAAGCTACGTAAACACATTATGTCACAATGCTGCTACATTAGGCAGTATATATGTGAAAGCAATGCGATATGACCAATGCTATATGTAATAGGACGATCGTTGGAGGAACATCGCATTCTAAAGAATGTAACACCCTTAGTACCGCCAACGTGTGTGATGGTGAAAGAGCGAGACAGAGGAAGAGAGAGAAAGAGAGATTGAACGTCTGACAATATATGATGACAATGCCACTTGCAGTACCATCAAATATCGCAGGAAGTTATTGAATGGGTTTATTGGGAGAAATCGACGACAACGCAGATATTCTGGCAATTCATTTACCTTGCGTCTATAGTAAATGTTCTAAAATATTATGAAATATTTCACAATATAAATAAATCAGCTAGGAAGTCACACTCATCATCTAATTTATCTGTTTTGAGTCACTTCTTATTTCCACTCGATTTAAGGCAGAATATTTTGCTCCATATAAGTTTGCATTTCGGATAGAGTAATCACTGATAGTATTATGGACAAGAAATTGAAATAAGTAGGGTTGTTAAAAATACAAGTGTCACGTTGTCCGTCATTCAATATTCAGCCGTCGTCCATTAAAGAATCTCCGAGTCCATAATCCAAATAATAGCATTAATTCAAATAATAGCATTAGCACCGAAATAAAATAATGAAATACATATAGTAGTATACATAAGAATAGGCTAGTTTCCTGCAAGAGAAAAGCGGGCAGTTATTATATTATGTTGTCATACTAATGACATGACTACTATGTTTTAACTTGTAACAATGCTGTCAGTGTCTTCGTCTATTCATATATACCTAATATTATATGGATTTCAACATCATGAATTGTCTGTATTTCATAACTATCTCCATGGCAAAAATTGCCATAGTGCTGCAGATTTAGATCTTTCATATTACGCCGACGACACAGGAAACATGATTTGAAGAGACAAAATATGGTATCCGATCGTCAGTAATACTCGTCCAATATATTTCAAGGTGACGCACAAAAATTCTGCACTGTCTGATATTGATCATCAGCTTAGTTAAAGTTTAACTAGGAAGCTCTTACCAATTCCACCATGGCAGTTAGCTCAACCAGAAGTAGATATTACACTAACGAAATATAAAAAAGCAAACACGAGCCAGCTCTTGTATACACCAGAATTTCATCTGCTGAGAGACAAATACAGATCACATCAAGCTATTTATACAGATGGTTCTAAACATGGTGAGTGAGTAGCATCTGCTACGATCTTTAGTTTCAAAACTAAAACCTGTCGACTACCAAGTACAAGTTCGATATTCACCACAGAAGCAAAAGCTATATTGTTGGCTTTGGAAGGTATTGGGTCCACCAAAAAGAAAAGAAAAAATGTCATATTTTCAGATTCACTGTCATGCCTCCAAGTGATTAAAAGTGGAACTTCGACTCATCCCACTATCTTGAATATTCTACAATTACATGACTATAACAGATTGATATTGTGTTTTATTTGTTGCATACTCACGCTGGAATCAAAGGTAATACTGAGGCTGATAGAATGGCTAAGGCAGCCCTGGATTATGAGGCTGATCCTGTCGGAATCCCATATAGCGATTTCAGACCCTCTAGCTGTACTTAAGTGAGACAGCTGTTTCAATCTTTATGGGATGCTGCGAATAATAACAAACTTCATGAGTTCAACAAAACTGGAGGCTATACTCTTCTGATCAGCCAGAAACGTTTTGATCAGATCATGGCCAGGCGATGTAGAATCGGCCATACAGGATTAACTCACGAACATTTACTAAAAAAGAGCCAGTTCCAAGGTGTATTCCATGCCACGAAGATCTCACAGTGAAACATATTCTTATCAGATGCATAGATTTTAAGATTGTAGAAGATATTTTTTATCCAGTGACTAGTTTGAATGATCTTTTTAGTTGGGTGAGAGAGGACTGCGTCTTGGGTTATTTGAGAGAAATCGGTGTGTTGCATAAGTTTTAATGTGTGTATGTTTTAATGTGTTGGATTACTAAGTTATTGGATTAAGTACTTAGAATTTTATTTGATCGTCGCCATTTTGCTTAAATATTGCTGAATGCGACGTTAAACCTTAATTCTCTCTCTATCTCTGTCGCTCGAAAGTGGGGACCCTCAGAGGCTTGATTATGCGAGCTACATGTACTGTGGTCCTGACGACAGGATTTCAAATGCAACTGGGTCCCAAGTCATCCATTAGATTGTCTCGCCTGTAACTGACGAAAATGATTACAAACGTATGTGAATGATTACTGAAACGACAATTTACGAAACCTAAAATGGTATTAATACTTTTAACTATTGTATGACTTACTTAAAGTAAGTACTTTTATTGGACAGTTTTACTGACATTAATTGATGAGGAGTGGCTATTTTCTCAACCTACACAATGTTATTATTTCCCAGTTAAACAGACATCTATTTATCAATATTCCAAAATAAACAACTTCTTGATAACTTCGTCCTTTGGTAATTGGGAAAACAATAGTATTTATTTGCCGTCTACGTCCGTTATAATATCGTCCAGTCTAAACTAAAATGTAGCGCAAATTTCGAAATATTTATATGCCAGTGTGGTTGAATGAAAATTGGACACACACTTTTTATCATATTTTCCATTTTTCGTTAACCTTCTCCAGCTTGCAAATTGTAATAAATGTAAATCCGGTATCTTATTTTTTCCATCCTCCGTAGTGGAAAAATCATGCAGCACCTCCGCTAATTGAAAAACAAATATCTGGCCAAGCAGATTAAAAATACAACAGTATAAAATAACCGTCATATAAATCTGAATAAAAGTTGCATAAAATATATCACAGTTGGCAATACCATAAAGTACTACTCACATCAGAAACTTCAGAAATTATCATCAGCATGGTTTAGCTCACACTTAAAAAGGTTCGGAGTGGGAATTAATAAATTTAGTACAATTGTTCTTGAAGGTCGTGAGTCTTAAACATTCCACCTCACTGTGTGGTAGTTCGTTCCATACCTGTGTCCAATGATTTGATTTATGCATCGTGCTGGTTTGGTTTAGTACCTTTTCTTCGAGAAAATCTAGTGGCATAAGAAGCAATTTGGCTAATTTTTCGCCAGATTTTGTTAGCGTTTAATTTATCCAAATTTGTTGACATTAGCTGATAAATAAATAAGAAAATAATGATATGATATGAAATGAAATACTTTTGGCCACCTTTACCGTACAAAATAAAAAAATCTAGAAGTAAAATGGTCAGGATATCATTTTTGTTGCGCCCAGACGGCCGCCATCTTGAATTTGCCCATGAAGCTTTAACCGGACACTTTTGCCAATAGACTCATACTGACCACAACGTGATAATTACAACACATGTTTCGTAGTTTCACAATCACAGGAAGAGCGTTACAGGGGAGAGGGGAAGATTCCCGCGTCCCAGATATTTCGGAATCTCAGATACATATGGATTTTTTTTGGTTCCGTTTAACTACCCTTTAGACCCCTCCAGAAATTTGAATAAACGTATTCCTGGAACTACAAGTGATATGTTGTTAGTTCCCGAGGCCCGCCCTCTGTACATGTCATTCGACAATTGTATGTAGCCTTGTCTCGGTGGGACGTTTAGGCCGTACGACGTCGGGCATTACAGGTTAGTTTTTCTGGGTATTCTTGCATTTACCAGGTTCAATCGCTGTTGAGGCATTTACTCCACCAGACGTCCTCGATGTTCATCCATTAACATCAGATGAGTTGTTTGAGCTGATTTATCACAGCTTCCGAGCTAGCGTATCTAATTCTGCTTAAGCCGGTGCTGGGGACCGTTTGGATACTTCATGGTCACCACTTGAACAGCGCAATAAAAGCGCTGCTGAGAATCTAGGGCTACGTCTGAGAATCCACCGAAGTCTCCGAATCTGAATGTGAAGTGCCGAGGGAAGTTTTCCTGTGGAGTCATATGGTTACCTTTTAGTCGCCAGACCTCGACAATTCTTCCCACCTCTTGCATATCGCTCTGATAAACTAATGGCCATATGTTTAAGGAACTATTTTGTCAATGAAGATGTCACCTTGACTCTAATGTATGTAAAGGTCATTTTATCCACATGGACCCTAATTAAATACTAGACAGAAATGGACCACACTTTGCTTTAAACAAACTTAAGACTTTTAATTAATCCTCGTACAAACATGTTTCAGTATTCATTCTTATGAAAGACCCAAATACGAGTTGGAGCCGCTCTATACCAACTGTGATTCTGTTTTATTTTCCCGTGATTTTATATTTTTTTATTTTATCCCTATTTATTTACCTGTGTCCAATGATTTGATTTATGCATCGTGCTGGTTTGGTTTAGTAGAGCAATACGTTTTCTTCGAGAAAATATAGTGGCATAAGAAGCAATTTGGCTAATTTTTCGCCAGATTTTGTTAGCGTTTAATTTATCCAAATTTGTTGACATTAGCTGATAAATAAATAAGAAAATAATGATATATGAAATGAAATACTTTTGGCCACCTTTACCGTACAAAATAAAAAAATCTAGAAGTAAAATGGTCAGGATACCATTTTTGTTGCGCCCAGACGGTCGCCATTTTGAATTTGCCCATGAAGCTTTAACCGGACACTTTTGCCAATAGACTCATACTGACCACAACGTGATAATTACAACACATGTTTCGTAGTTCCAAAATCACAGGAAGAGCGTTACAGGGGAGAGGGGAAGATTCCCGCGTCCCAGATATTTCGGAATCTCAGATACATATGGATTTGTTTTGGTTCCGTTTAACTACCCTTTAGACCCCTCCAGAAATTTGAATAAACGTAATTCCTGGAACTACATGTGATATGTTGTTAGTTCCCGAGGCCCGCCCTCTGTACATGTCATTCGACAATTATATGTAGCTTTGCCTCGGTGGGACGTTTAGGCCGTACGACGTCGGGCATTACAGGTTAGTTTTTCTGGGTATTCTTGCATTTACCAGGTTCAATCGATGTTGAGGCATTTACTCCACCAGATGTTCTCGATGCTCATCCATTAACATCAGATGAGTTGTTTGAGCTGATTTATCACAGCTTCCGAGCTAGCATATCTAATTCTGCTTAAGCTGGTGCTAGGGACCGTTTGGATACTTCATGGTCACCACTTGAACAGCGCAATAAAAGCGCTGCTGAGAATCTAGGGCTACGTCTGAGAATCCACCGAAGTCTCCGAATCTGAATGTGAAGTGCCGAGGGAAGTTTTCCTGCGGAGTCATATGGTTACCTTTTAGTCGCCATACCTCGACAATTCTTCCCACCTATTACATATCGCTCTGATAAACTAATGGCCATATGTTTAAGGAACTATTTTGTCAATGAAGATGTCACCTTGACTAATGTATGTAAAGGTAATTTAATCCACATGGACCCTAATTAAATACTAGACAGAAATGGACCACACTTTGCTTTAAACAAACTTAAGACTTTTAATTAATCCTCGTACAAACATGTTTCAGTATTCATTCTTATGAAAGACCCAAATACGAGTTGGAGCCGCTCTATACCAACTGTGATTCTGTTTTATTTTCCCGTGATTTTATATTTTTTATTTTATCCCTATTTATTTACCTGTGCCCGATGATTTGATTTATGCATCGTGCTGGTTTGGTTTAGTAGAGCAATACCTTTTCTTCGAGAAAATCTAGTGGCATAAGAAGAAATTTGGCTAATTTTTCGCCAGATTTTTTTAGCGTTTAATTTATCCAAATTTGTTGACATTAGCTGATAAATACATAAGAAAATAATGATATGATATGAAATGAAATACCTGTGGCCACCTTTACCGTACAAAATAAAAAAATCTAGAAGTAAAATGGTCAGGATACCATTTTTGTTGCGGCCAGACGGCCGCCATCTTGAATTTGCCCATGAAGCTTTAACCGGATACTTTTGCCAATAGACTCATACTGACCACAACGTGATAATTACAACACATGTTTCGTAGTTTCACAATCACAGGAAGATCGTTACAGGGGAGAGGGGAAGATTCCCGCGTCCCAGATATTTCGGAATCTCAGATACATATGGATTTTTGTGGGTTCCGTTTAACTACCCTTTAGACCCCTCCAGAAATTTGAATAAACGTATTCCTGGAACTACATGTGATATGTTGTTAGTTCCCGAGGCCCGCCCTCTGTACATGTCATTCGACAATTGTATGTAGCTTTGTCTCGGTGAGACGTCGGGCATTACAGGTTAGTTTTTCTGGGTATTCTTGCATTTACCAGGTTCAATCGATGTTGAGGCATTTACTCCACCAGACGTCCTCGATGCTCATCCATTAACATCAGATGAGTTGTTTGAGCTGATTTATCACAGCTTCCGAGCTAGCGTATCTAATTCTGCTTAAGCCGGTGCTAGGGACCGTTTGGATACTTCATGGTCACCACTTGAACAGCGCAATAAAAGCGCTGCTGAGAATCTAGGGCTACGTCTGAGAATCCACCGAAGTCTCCGAATCTGAATGTGAAGTGCCGAGGGAAGTTTTCCTGTGGAGTCATATGGTTACCTTTTAGTCGCCAGACCTCGACAATTCTTCCCACCTCTTGCATATCGCTCTGATAAACTAATGGCCATATGTTTAAGGAACTATTTTGTCAATGAAGATGTCACCTTGACTCTAATGTATGTAAAGGTCATTTATCCACATGGACCCTAATTAAATACTAGACAGAAATGGACCACACTTTGATTTAAACAAACTTAAGTCTTTTAATTAATCCTCGTACAAACATGTTTCAGTATTCATTCTTATGAAAGACCCAAATACGAGTTGGAGCCGCTCTATACCAACTGTGATTCTGTTTTATTTTCCCGTGATTTTATATTTTTTTTATTTTATCCCTATTTATTGTATATAGTCATTATAAACATTGTTTTGACCTGTGGCGTTTGAGAACAAAAGCAGCATCGAATCCCTGACATTTCATTTCGCCATTCGATCTCATGATCGTAATGTTGTGAGCAACAACTATACATGTACGTGTATGTTGCACTAAGCTATTGTCGCAAAGGTTAAACACCCCCGCAATTGATTTGAGTGATGGAGTAGAATTTTAACGTAGCTTTCAAAATTGTTCAGTCATATCGCGACACATTATCCACACACCGGATCAACCCGTCCTTGATCTATCTTTTTCCTGCTGAGCACCAAACAAGAAAGATACAAGTTCCATTGTTTAAGTCTTCGATATGACTCAGTCTCGGATCCAACCTGGGAACTGTCGCTTGCGAGGCGCGCGCTGTACCACAAGACCACAACAGTCCAGCTGGTTAGAACTTGTGATGAGTTATGATAGGACATTTTCGAAAAAAACCCATGTTTGGCTGGTCGTTATCCCGATGTTATATAACCAAATTATATAATTGAAATATATCCCTTAAAATGCCAAAAGTGGCCTAAACCTTGAAGATGAAATAATTCCAGAACAAGATGAAGGTCTTCTGTGTATTCAATTCTTTTTAACACGGTGTAAGGGTGAATAATTCTTAGCAGAGCGTCATGTGCCAGATGTAATCGGCACCAGATGTCACTAGTTTTCCCCAGGTTCGATAGGGGATCTCTCAGAACAATGGTAGCGACGAGGCCACTCGCGCAATGCACCAGGGCCAGGAACGAGTCAACGACCGAGCTACGGTTAATAAATTTATTTACAAACAAAAGAAATTAATGAAATACACATATTCGGATTTAAGACAAATGATTGCAACTCAAAATCCCGGGCAGAAATTTGGTCAGTTTTCCCACAACAAAGGCCCATGCAAAAGGTAACTCCCAGATAGCGATAAACCCCCAGTTATTCGACTACTGTTTCCCCACAGGCCGCCTCAATGCCATTCGAGCAACTCCGATGGCGTAAACTCCCGACCGGTTTCACGAAGTCTCTCAACGACCGGAGTCACTTACAGGCAGAAGCATTGCCTTTAAAGCATTTTCAGAAGTCGCGCAATGTTTTCTGATAGATATATACCTGGACCCCTGTTGTGGAAAGAAAGACCCAGATTGAAAATAACCTCAGGGCTATACATATAGCGTCCGTTCCATGCGTGATGGTTCCCAAAAATTTCGTAAACAAATAGGCGATTTTCAGTTACCCATTTCTTGGTTCACCTTTATCAGTGACACCCAAGGATTCCATTATCGCCTATAACCATTTGCCAGACCCTATCAAAGAATTTAGAACAAAGCCAATAATTTACATTATAACAATTTACAAGGTATGGGAAACGCAAGTACTCAAGACCCCGGATGTAGAGAGATTGGGAGTCGGACGTGTTTTCACTTAGCTCCGACAAATTTGTCTAATTCTGCGGATTTCAGCTGATCTTAGCTCTGATTTTTGTGTAATATATTTTGTGAATATTTTTGGCAAATACCTGTGGTGAAAGTTTAGAATTATTTCTCAGTTTTTTGCTGTTCAGGGAGTTTTTCTGACTTAGTCAGTTTGGCCTGGTTTGGCAAGGCAGAGATCTGCCATTACTACCGTCTCGGTCTTTGTAACCGAGAGGGTCGGTGGGGTTTTTTCTGTCTCCCTCTTCTCTGTTTGTTCGCTGTCTGTAAATATTTCGTATTTTGTTGGTGTATATATATTTCCTTGTTGGCTTGATCAAGTTTGTAGTTGGTTCGTTTTTCGTTCAGTTTGGCTTAGGTCGATTTACACATATCTGCGTATATTGAGCTAGGCTAAATACATGTACATATTGAAGGTGTATACTGAAGGCTAGCCCTCAGAGTACAAGTTCGAGCGAGTCTTTTGTTCTCTGTTCTTTTGTTCCTCGGCATCACCCAGCAACGGCCAGGTTTAGAACTGGGCTATTGTTCGACCGAGACCTGAGGTTCAGAGAGAGTGTATTGTTGTACTGCTTATATAGTTTTCACCTTCACCTTTAGAGTGAGGCTCCCTCGGGTGGGTAGGCAATGTTTACTCTGTGGGGAGGCACATTGTTGGGGTTTGTGCGTGGTACTATTTGTAGTTTGTAGTTGTATTGAGATTCCCTAGTGGGATTTTGGTTTTTGGCTTTTTTTGTTTTTTTTCACTATGGCCTTTAGAAAGTTTGATAGGTCACTGAGCCTAAAACTTCAAGGTCTAGAGAAAGCAAATGCGATTGATATATATCGCGCATTAAAAGACACTGTTGGATCAGGACGATCAGTCCTTAAAGGTCTAGTACAGGGATCAAATACCCTGTGGAACGTCACACTAGCAAATGAAATTACCAAAACTCGCCTAGTGCTGGAAGGTATTCGCGTTGGAGATCAACGTGGCCATTTTGAGGAAATAGATCCAGGAAAATTGCTAGTAAATATGAAAGGACCATGCGATTTCCAAGATTCTGCGATCAGAAGTGCTTTTGAGTTTTATGGTGATGTTCTCTCTGTACAAAAAGAGTTCTATTCTTTCGATAGAGAGTTTGAGACAGGAGTTCGAAGAATTTGGATGACGAAATTCAAACGACCTCTTCCTTCTATTTTAGTTGGAGGTATGAGACTTCCTGTATGGTATAACGGTCAAGTAAAAACATGTTATACTTGTGGTTCAAAAGATCACATGAACTCGAGGTGTCCTTTGAAAAATAAATGCCTGATTTGTCATCAGGAAGGACAGCTTTAAAAAACCTGTCCAAAGGCCAAACAAGTTCCTGAAGATAACGCAGCTAACGATAGAAAAGATGATTCCTCAGATTCTCGTCCTGTTCCGCCCGCAGAAGTTCGAAAAGGACTTTCCGCCAAGGCTCTCCAGCAGAAACAACAGCACTATATAGATTTATGGAAGGCTGTAGGCCGTGATGGCAAGCCCACCGAACGTCATCAGAGGATAGTCTCCGCCTGGAACAATGAGAAATCCTCAAACCACTACGAGTGTCTCGATGACGCGATGGATGAAGGTTGTAATTCGGAAGATGAAGTTGTCAGTGAGAGTGAGGTTTGCGATGATGTAGAAGTCAAGTCAGGTGATCAGAAGTCAGGTGATCAGAAGTCGATTTCTGATCAGACTGAAAGTGTTGACATAGTATTAACTCCGGAAGTTGAATTGAAGGGTGACAACTTACCGGATATTGGTAGTGTTTCGGGTCAGGATGCACCTGTGCAGTCTATAGATTCCTTCATTAATCCTATTCACTCCGGTGTAGATGTAAACTTTACACCAAACGAGGAAGTAATGAAGGAGTTCACAGAAAAAGAAAGTAGTCAACAGTCTTGTAATAATAAAGCTACCTCGAATCAGAAAAAGAAGGAAAAAGAGAATACCATAGATATCGAAACCGGCAAAGAGCCTAAAATAATCGATGCTACTCCCACTCCTACCAACGATTCACCCATGCTTTCAGATGAGGAGTATCTTGATTGTAATGATCGTCCTTTAAAAGGCGAGACTTCTTTGAACCAAAGGTCGAAGGACTTGTTGGGACAAGAGAGAGAGAAAAAAGTTTATAAGAAGGAAAATAAAAAAGACAAGAGAGAACAAATGAAAAACAAAAAGAAAGGTAAAATAAAATTACCCAAAATAAAACGTACATAATGGCTAAGCTAACCTTATATATCTTGGCTTGGGCAGTTTTGTGTTTTATTTCTATATACAGACTAAAGATGGCTCAGCCACCAACTATCGTTCAGTGGAATTGCAGAGAGTTTGGCCAAATTTAAATGAACTCCAATTATTAACTCAAGATTATGAACCATCAGCTTTTTGTCTCAACGAGACCTTTCTGAGGAAAGCAGATAAAGATAAATTTAAATTTCGCCAATACACACCTTATCATTCCTACGCTTTAGACAAAAATGGAAAAGCTACAGGCGGTTCTTCAATATTGGTTAGAATGGATGTTTTACACAGCCCTGTTGATATAGTGACAGATTTACAAGCTGTAGCAGTTCGTATTACCTTGAATTCTGTTTTCACATTATGCACGGTGTACATACCTTCTTCTGGTAGTCTCCGGCTCAATGAACTTCAAGATCTTTACGATCAGCTCCCGAAACCTTGTTTAATGATGGGTGATTTTAACGGTCGTAATATCCTCTGGGATAATGAAGACAATTGTAAATGTAAAATTCTCGAAAATTTTATATCAAATAATTCTTTGTGTATTTTTAATGTTGTTTCTTATACACATTTGTCCTCGGCCCATGGAACCTATTCAGCATTGAATATCTCACTTTGCGACCTTCTTATTCTTGAAGAATTTTCTTGGTCTGTTCATGATGACCTTTGTGGAAGTGATCACTTTCCCACTGTCCTAAAAGCTGTTCATTCAGCTGATGACCCTCATTTCACAAGGTTTAATTTCAGGAAAGCTAACTGGCCCGAGTTTGAAAAGCTTTGTTCACAAAAACTACAATCAGTCTCCTTCGCTGATGTTTCAGATCCTATACAGCTATTCTCAGATATGTTGATAGAAATTACCAACCAAACCATTCCCACATCTTCAGGAGTTGCACATATTAAGAAACCTTGGTTTAATGATGACTGTAAAGAAGCGAGAAAATGTAGGAAGAAGGTTGAACGATATGTCCGCCGACATTCTAATCCTGAAACTTTGAAAGATCTCAAAGTTACAAGAGCTAAAGCTCGTAGAACCATGAAACAGAATAAACGTGATTCTTGGAGAAATTATGTTTCTAAGATAAATACTCATACTCCAATAACAAAAGTTTGGAATATGATCCAAAGAATAAAAGATGAAAGCTCCAAGTCCATCGTTCATCATCTCAACGATGGAAATCATGGTGATTACTGACAGAGTAGAAATTGCAAATAAATTAGGAGAAACAATTGCCAAATACTCTTCATCAGAAAATTATGTATAAATTTCAAAGTTTCCAAAAAAGAGAAGAGAAAAATGAAATTAAATTCACCTCCGGTAACCATGAAGGCTATAACGCTTCGTTTACAATTGAAGAACTTCATGCTTCTCTCACGAAAGCTCATGATTCTGCTGCAGGCCCTGATAATATTCATTATCAGCTTTTGAAACATCTACCGGAATCATCCCTAGAAATCCTATTACGCATATTCAATAGACTTTGGTATAGAGAAGAATTTCCTCCGTCATGGCACAATGCCATAGTTATACCAGTACCAAAGCCTGGTCGTGACCATACAGACCCTGGTAATTATCGTCCGATTTCACTGACTAGCTGTGTCTGCACAACAATGGAACGCATGATAAATGATCGCCTTGTTTGGTACCTGGAAACTGAAAAGAAACTTACTGATATTCAAGCTGGTTTCCGAAAAAATAGAAGTACCATTGATCATTTAGTAAGATTAGATTCGTATGTTAAGAATGCTTTCGCCAAGTACGAGCATGTGGTTTCTATCTTTTTTGATTTAGAAAAAGCTTACGATACTACATGGAAATACGGGATTCTTAAAGATCTTCAAAAGATGGGATTAAAAGGTCGTTTACCCGTTTTTATTTCCATCTTTTTAAATGATAGACAATTCCAAATTGGTTTGGGTACAACTATGTCTGATCATTTTGATCAAGACCAGGGTGTCCCACAGGGCAGTATTTTGTCTACTACTCTGTTTAGTATTAAGATCAACAGCCTGGCTGCAGTTCTGAATAAATCAATTGATGGCTCACTTTTTGTAGACGATTTCAATATATCGTGTAGTGGGAAAAGTATACACAATATTGAGAGAACATTACAACTTTGTCTAAACAGAATTCAGAAATGGTGTCTGGAAAATGGCTTCAAATTTTCCAGAGCTAAGACAAATTGTATACACATTTGCAGAAAATATTTCCAGCACAAAGATACAGAACTAAAATTAGACGGAACTGAAATCAAAGTAGTAAAAGAGGTCAAATTTCAAATCACATATAAATTGCTTAAAAGCCAAATGCACGAAAGCTCTAGATTTGTTGAAAGTAGTTGCCAGCTATAAGTGGGGGGGAGCAAACTCTGCTTCATTTATATCGATCACTTGTTCGTTCCAAACTCGATTATGCTTCTATTGTTTACAATGGTGCAAGCAAGTCAAACTTGGCAAAGCTAGATCCTATCCTCCATCAAGGACTAAGACTTTGCATCGGTGCGTTCAGAACATCACTCAAAGAAAGCTTGTATGTCGAAGCGGATGAATTTCCTTTAGAACTTCGGAGAATTAAATTATCGCTGCAATATATCACAAAACTGCGTTCGAACCACTCAAATCCTGCATATAACTGTGTTTTCAACCCTCAGTACGCAGATTTTTATTCACAAAAACCCTCGATTATTCCACCTCTTGAAATCCGTATGAAACCACACCTTGTAGCAGCTGGTATTAAAGTTAGTCAAATTTTACCTAACGAGCTCTTGCCAACTCCACCATGGCAGTTAGCCACGCCAGAAGTAGATATTTCACTGACTAAATATAAAAAGGCAGACACGAGCCAGCTCGTGTATACACAAGAATTTGGTCTACTGAGAGAGAAATACAGATCACATCAGGCTATTTATACAGATGGTTCTAAAGATGGTGAGAGAGTAGCATGTGCTACTATCTTTAGTTCCAAAACTAAAACATATCGTCTGCCAGGTAAAAGTTCCATTTTTACTGCAGAAGCAAAAGCTCTATTATCAGCTTTAGAAGGTATGGGATCCACTAGAAGGAAAAAATATGTCATATTCTCAGATTCACTGTCATGCCTTAAAGCAATTAAAAGTGGAAATTCAACTCATTCCACCATCTTGAAAATTCTACAATTATATGACACCAGATTTGATCAACAGATAGATATTGTGTTTTGTTGGGTGCCTAGTCACGTTGACATCAAAGGCAACACTGAAGCTGATAGATTGGCTAAGGCAGCCCTAGATGAAGAAGTTGATCCCGTTGGAATCCCATACAGCGATTTCAGACCATCTATCTCCGCTTATGTTAGAAAGCTGTTTCAATCTGTATGGGATACTATGGAAAATAACAAACTTCACGAGTTCAAAAAAACGGTTGGTTATACTCATCTGAACAGTCATAAGCGTTTCGGCCAGGCCATGATTAGACGATGTAGGATCGGTCACACACGATTAACTCATGAATATTTACTCAAACAGGAGTCGATTCCAAGGTGTATACCTTGCCATGAAGATTTCACGGTGAAACATATTCTCATAGACTGCATAGATTTTAAGATTGTAAGAGATACTTTTTATCGAGCAGCTACGCTGGAAGATCTTTTTAGCAGAGTGAAAGAGGATTGTATTTTAAATTATTTGAGAGAGATTGGTTTGTTGTACAAATTTTAATGTTTGTACCTGTTTTAACGCATTAGTTGACCGAGTTTTTGAATTGATTACTTTTTGCTTGGTTGTCGCTATATAGCTGAAATATTGCTCTCTCAAATACTTTATATAAGGGATCGTTTCCATTATTCGTTTTTTCTTCAGTCGCGATTTTTCTTCAATTTTCTCGATTGAAAAACGATCATTCGCGAATCAGTCGCGAGGATATCGAGAAAAAAAAAGAGAAAAAACGATTGAACCTTTTCTGAAAAAAATCATTCTCTCGCGATATCGTTTTTGAATCGTTTACCCATGCGCGATCCGTTCTTGATCGCGAATCTTCAATCGCGAGAGAATCGTTTTTTTGTTCAAGGTGCGAGAGAATCGTGAGGCGGAGTGATATCTGACACATAGACCGTGTTGCCGTCGTACGCCGCTCTATCCGCGAACTGGGAACTACAATTAATGTTGGTTGTGGATTTGTCGATGGAAAACCTATATTACTATACTATACTGTATAAATGCGTAAGATAACCGGATAATATATATGATTCGCGATCTATAGTCTCCTACAAGCTGAAGTAGGACGTATGCTGGAAATATCTATACACATACGTACCATGCTTCCTGTGACGTCCGCGCTCAGATTTATTCCGGCGAAGCGTAAATGACAAAATTACATGTGTATATAATAATCGTGTGAGCCGACAATGTGTTAATGTTCAGTCATTCCCTTCATACGATAATTTCCTTATATATTCATGCAACTCGGTATAAACAATACAGGATAATAGTCGCAGTATCTTGTTTTTGTAAATACCCGGTATAGGTCTTAAGTGGATTTGAGTTCGTCGTTGATTACGTTATCAGAATGATTATGGCACAGACTTGATAGAGGTGTGAATGGGCGCATGGCGATAACCCAGAACAGCTTAGCCCTCCAGCCGAGTATTTTTAGGTTAATTCAAGTGAAAAATAGTGTAATTAGATATGTATATTTTGTTATAGTAAAACATATATTAGTAAAGGGTATCCATTTATGTTTTGGTACAGTTTTTAAACTATTGAGATGTGAATAAGTTACAAAAATCACCATCAAATTAATTTTATTGATTATAAGAATATTCGCGGCAGTGATTTCATATTTATAGTAAATACATATCACAATGGTGACTGAATCGCATATAACGGTTGGATTCGCATATGTACAATATTTTTTATCTTAATTTTACATTTTGGTAAATGAACTATGAATGATTCCAAAGGGAAGCAAGCCAGAAACCACCTGAATATTATATATTTTCATCTCATACTGGATTAACATAGCTGGCAAGAGAGAAAATATTTCTCGTCCGAGTACGATCATCGGTTAAAAATTTCGTTTTTTTCACAAAACTAAAGATTTAAATGTGGGAGTTGAAAACCTGTCGGACAGAGAAAGACGTTTTATATTCATATTTTATATTAATGCAGTCATTTCTCATATAGTATCATACACGGTGAGGGGCGTTGTTTGATTCTTCAGCAACCAAGTCACTTGAGCTGAATTATACAGGCCTTTTGAAACATCTTCGCATCGTCAAGGTTTCCTTTTTAGCCAAAGGCGATACCTTGATCATCTTGCCAAGCAAACCGCGTTCAGTCCACTTTCAGTGTTTTCTATACTGCAATTACCAGGCTTGTGGGATATTTGATGGTGAATGAATAAGTGTATTTTCATCAAATTGTGGAAAATAATCAATATCATTATTTTCTTTGAATCATTTCTTTTATATATATTTTCCCCCCTTTTGTATTTATTAATTTATTGAAAATATACGTATTCATCTACCATCAAATATTCCACAAGCCACGCAACTGTGGGGTTTTGCACTTATAGACTCCCACTTAGGGAGCCGCACAACAAAACTCCCATTCAGGGAGCTCCAAAAACGATTAATTCAAACAAACAAGCAAAAAAATAAGGACAGTTGTGAAAAGTTTTACAAATAGCCCGCGCTATATATTAATAATTAAGTGTTTTCGAAGACTCAAAAGCCCCGTATGACAATGTTATATTCAATACAGCGCCATCTATCTACACAAGGAAAATGGTGATCTTAGGACAAAAAACCACGCGAACAGCGAAAATCTGACGAATCAACTCAAAATTTCAGCATGCACAGATGCCAAAAACGTTCACGAAAAACACTACACAAGAAATTTGGAATATACCAGCTTTAAAACACAGAAATACTCAAAATAATAGACCAAATTGCAAGTGCAAATGACTCAATCTGACAATATCCCGGCCTGTGTCCCGTTCAAAATATATGTAAATATGAAGTTATAATTATATGCATATATCGTTCACCATTATTCCTATCTATATTTTTTTTCCAATTTCTTTCAATATCCCCATCGTATCTATATAACCGCCAACTGAACTGGAACATGCTATAGTTTTACACACGGCAAAGAAGAATAGAAAAGGAAGAAGAAAAAATGATCGAACTTATAGTCTGACTGAAGTGTTTATGATACAGAAACTCGAACGTGTATGCGGGTCAGTCAAGCTAAACCTTGCCGTACTACTTTCGGCTATAATCCTCAATCGTTTTTTTTTCAATCGTTTTTTTTTCTCGATTAAAAAACCATTGAATCGCGATATCGCTTTTTATTCGAGAAAATTTTCTCGATTGAAAAACGATTGCCAACAGTAAAAAAAACCCATTCGAACAGCGATCGCGAATGAATCGTTTATTTTGAAGAAAAAAAACCATTCCCGCGCGCCTTGGAAAATCGCGACTTCGAGAAAATTTGACGAAATAAACGATTCATTCGCGAACGATAATTGGAAACGGTGCCTAACGATTATCCACAGCGAGAAGATCGTCTATATAGCGTTTGATGAATGCGAATGAACGGGCCTTGAATTGATCAGTTTTTGACAGCGCCTGCATATATTCATATTCAGAGAACATATATAGGTCAGCCAACAGGGGTGCACAATTAATATCCATTGTATTACCGATATGCTGTTGATATATTGTGTTGCCAAATTTAACAAAGATATTTTTAATGAGAAATTCAAGCAACTCTATAAGCACAGAAACATCCCGTAATGTAGTAGATCTAAAGAATGCTTTATGGCTTCTGACATTAATATATCTACGGTCAGTTTTCTTGGACACGGATACTATTAATGAACTTAGACGGTCAATAAGGTATTGATGAGGGATTGTTGCAGCCTATATCCAATATGTACGTTTACCAAATACATGAACTTATGGCTTATAGCGTTGGACATACCGATTCTCTTCAGATCACCGAAGTTAAACAACGTTAAGCTAGGTCAATACTTGGATGGGTGACCGGGTGCTGTACTGGTTGGGCTGATCAGTGTCCAGGGTAATAGGAACTGTGAGCACTCTCGTGTTCTGGCATATGTAGGCACCGTCTGATATGACTGAAACAAGGTTGAAAACGACATTAAACCCTACTACTCACTCACCCATGAACTTCACCAACCTGCTATTTGAGGCCTGCATGTCCCCTCCGCCTCAAATACTGTTCTTACTCCTTGAGCTAGGGGACTGGAACATAGTGACGTCATATTCTAAAAATGCATTTTTTGTCATTTTTTGCGGTCGTATTTTTTTTTAAGAGTTCTATTTTCTCAGAAAAAAATACATTGTAATAATTAGGAAAACATAACTCATGTGAACAAAATAGTTTATGCACATATTTTTCCACAGGAAGCAACGAAAAACAAATAAAGAAAAAATACAAAACTTTTCTGGTACCCCACATGATCACCGTTTTGAATTTATCTAGGATATGTTGCTCGTATGGGTATGTTAACAACGGTCCATCTTATAAAATATACATGCATATAGGTGATTAACGCCAGAGAATATTATTGCAGAAACTTGTCAAACAGGGCAAAACCACAAACGCCTCATTTCAACGTTTCTTAAATTCTGTGATAAATATGGCACGCTGACGGCAAAATACGATCGCAGTGAGCATTGAACCTTAACGGCTGGGAAGTAGGCTATCAGACACATACAGCAGACAGCTGTTCGATAGCTAAAGTACAAACTAATTTGTGAAGTAAATTTATGGGCTCCAGATCAGACCTTCAGTATTCAACTTTCGTCCAAACAAATCCGAATCACTAATCTAAAGACTTTGATGAGCAAATGTATTCACAAAAACTCACAACATGTGGATTAAATTTTGTATGCAATGGAAATCGGATGTAATGATCAAGGATAATACAACTTGCACACAACTCATTTTAATGATCGCTACCGACAAGGAGAGAGGTTTAATGTCGCGTTCAGCAATATTTCAGCTATAGCGACGACCAAACAAAAATCTAAGTATTCAAGTTAATAACACAGTAAGCCAATGCCTTAAATACATTTAAATACATCAAAATTTATACAACAAACCGATCTCTTTCTTTCACTCGACTAAAAAGATCTTCCAAAGTAGCTGCTCGATAAAAGTTATCTTTTATCAATCTTAAAATCTATACAGTCGATAAGAATATCTTTCACCGTGAGATCTTCGTGGCATGAAATACACCTTGGGACTGGCTCTTTTTCAGCAAATGCTCGTGAGTTAATCGTATATGGCCGATTCTACATCGTCTAATCATGGCTTGATCGAGACGTTTCTGGCTGTTCAGATGAGTAAAGCCTACAGTTTTTTGAACAAGTGAAGTTTGTGGGATGCTATGGATAATAACAACGATTGAAACAACTTTCTCACTTAAAGGAATAGTAAACTCTGCGTAAACTCGTGCTCGACATGACAGAATTATGCCATCAGATTCCAAAAACACGGGTAGAAAAAATTAACAAAATTCTACAGCTGAGTAAACACCGATTTATCGATCACACTTTAACACTTTGTGATCTGCGACATGTTGGAATGACTGTGACGTTTCTGGGCCATACTATTTTTATGTAGATGGCGCTGCGACAAATATGCCTTTGTCATCCGGGCTCTATCCCATAAGGTAAAGCATTAAACAACAACAACGGCAACATTAGCAGCGTTTCTTCTACTGCTATCGGGTGATGTGGCCTATATTCTTGCCTCAGAAAGAGAGCTTGTGAAATCATATGCAAAATGCCACATGTCAACCTGTATATCAATTCGACATTCATATATCACGATCCTCATAATCGTCTCGGAGCGTAAAGAAAGGCCCACCGATCTGTCAAAAGCCATCGACAGAATAATTTACAATTGGTCTCCATGTTATTAGCTACTCTGGCTTGGGCCCAACTACGTCACAGGAATAATGTCAGGTGATATTTAAAGGATTTTCATTGGCTAACGGCTCTCGGGCTTGTTAAAATGGCGACTTCCACGGATTATTGATCTGGGCAATAGTTCTGATGTTCAAAATGATCTCATTCATTCGGAATTACTAGAAAAGCTGATTTCTTTTGTTTTTCGAATACTAATGATATAGTTCTTTCGATATACGTATGCATCATCTTAGGGTTTTCTATTCCTTTAAGCACATACAGATGGTCTGAAATCGCTGTATGGGAATCCAACAGGATCGACCTCGTCATCTTGGGCTGCCGGCAAGGGATAACACAAGCAGAGCAAGACTACTTCAACGAATATTATGGATTAAGAATACTGATCAGTGATACGGATATGATATTTTTGGAACATCATGATGTCTTGCCGGCATCATTGAAAACTGTTGACCGCTTCTCTCTTGCAGGAAACAAGCCTATGTTTATGTATACTATGATTGTTTGGGGCTAATACTGTTATATGGGATATGAAATAGGTCTTTGGATTATGGACGCGGATATTCTCCAATGGACGACGGCTGAATTATGAATGACGGTCCAAACGCTTGTAACTTTCATTATTGGGGATTATAATCGCTGTAGATTTGATCATACGATTATTCATTGCGAGACGTAGGGGCAATGCTTAAGCATGTTAGCGTGGTTGCCGCTTCAAATCTTTGTCCGTTGAGCTACCCTTATACATTAAGTGAAAACTGTTTTTAAAATAAGGATTTTCCATCCAGATTCACGTCAGTCAATTTGGGCGAAACTTAGCCAAAGTACTAATGTTCGTGGAAAGCGGAAATGCTCCTGTCTGATGTGGTTAGCCCTAGTAAGAATAGGAATATCCAAGTATAGTGAAGTTGAATCTTTGGTTTCTATACAAATTTCAGAAATATATAAGCTTCGAACCGTGGAAATCAAATAATCCATTAAATCGAAACGTTGCTCTGGTGACTAATTATATGTACGATTTCTAAAAGTGATTCTGTCTCATTCTATGGGTTAACGTATAAATAAAATGCGGATGTTTTCGATCTACTGTCGTGTGTACGAACCATACCCCATTATGAACGTCCCCTTGTTGACCTCCCTTGTAGTAAAAGTGACAGAGACGTCACACTGTATAATTTGGTGTCGACTTACGAAGTCCCACCGGCTTTGTCATCGCATGTTATCAAGATGGCTAAAACCAAATAACTAAAACCACTGTATTTCTTCTGCTTCTTATATTAATTTCGTTCTCTCGGTTCAACCGTGTTGTCTTTTTCAATGAAAAATGCTAACTCTATCGCATTAAGAAAGACAATACTTCAAGTTAAGGGTTAATTCTTTCAGACGTACATCCTCCTGCACTTTTTCTTCCATGCACCGGAATCCATATCTGATAAAACGGAAGAATATCTCACGTTCAACGTCGAAATATCGTCTATAGAAATAAGTCTTAATTGTCTGACAGCGGGCCTTTTAAAATCGAAAGCTAAGAAAATATTAGGTAAAGTCTTTGTTCCCGTTCCACGATTCGTGTTTTTCCTCTTACGTTATCATATGGCATTCTTGAGACCCTGAAATTCCAGCGAAATGTTGCTGCTACCCTCCAAGCAGACGGTTGTATATTTTCTTGACGCTAAATGTTAGTCTACCATATTCATAATATGACCGGTAAGTATGTTTCTATTCCATTCGAAAACATACATGTACCTGATGCTTGAAATGAAAACATTATTTTGATTTTAGTGATCTGAGATCATCTTTCATTACCAACAAACGGTTATGTTCAATGTAGACAATCCAAACAAAAGAGAGTGCTGTCATTTTAACCGCTAAGAAAAAAAGCTACCGGTTCAGAAATTGCGTTTTCCCTACCCCCTACTTCTGATTCGTCATACGGATAGACAAATGTGGTCCGGCTCCTCCAATTCTCCTCCTGCAAAATCTACTGTTTTATGTATCACTGTATAGCTGAAATATTGCCGAACGCGACATTAAACCTTAATTCTCTCTCTCTCTCTGTTTTATGTACAATGCCTCAAACATCCATGGCTCTCTGTAACGTCATTTATTCTTTTACTAGTAGAGACGAAATACGAGATTGCTCGAGTCAAAGTCGCGAAAATCACTGCAAATGCCATTCTTAATACATTGTTTTCTGATTAAAGGGTACGTATCTCGCCTGGTAGCATATGATAAGTCATTGCTTAAAAATCCCAACAGGACTACACCACAAAACTCCTCTATTCAAAGTATCTCGAATTATGTGATAACTAACATACACTGACGAAACAATACGAACGTACATTTGGAGTACAAGATCACTGGCGCTACATTTCACACGTATGCATAATTCCCGTTAACTTGGGGTTAGGGGTCGTTTGATTATCATGTGCTTTTCGTTTCCATATCGTTCAAATGAATAATCACAATCAAAGCTTGACCGAAATACATACTCTGGAAAGCGACTTGGAAATTAATTTGGATAAAGAATAATGCTCAGTGATAAGGATTTTGTGTGAAGAACCTATTCAGTAGCCGACACCATTGAAAACTATTAACCGCTTCTCTAATGTAAGAAACCATCTTTTGTTTTTATCATTGTTAGTTCATATATTTTGAACGTGGGGTTGTCATAGGAAATTTGGTCTTTGGATATAGACGACGACCTAGTATTGGATATCGAATCGGACATTTACTATTTGAAGGAACATGAAATGACTATCGACTAAAATATCTGTGAGCATAACTTCGTCAATCTCCAAAAAAATGACTGTAGGTTTGCGTCTTCGTGGCAAAAACGACTGTACTTGATCAAATATAAGAATCAGGCCTTGGTCAGACTTTCTGACTAAGCAGTAACATTGAACCCATTATCACAGATTTACAACTCAAATAAGCATGGCTACTATTGTATATTATTACTCCCAGAAAAACTAGTTATTGCAGAGATAGGTACTAAACTTCTGTTAAATTGCAATTTTCCAGTCTTTCTCTCGCTTATCCAATCTGGTGTGTCCAAGTCAACTATACATAGATTCGGCTTATACTATCCAAAAGAACCTGATCACCAACGACATGTATCCTATGTGAATACAACAGAACGGCTAACAGTAAAACAAGTCTCAGATACAATAAATACTATTGAAACGGCAATCATACCTTGCCTGGGGGGAAACTTGCCGATACACCCCCCTCCCCCCGTGTATTTTCAAAAACTTGAGAGTTGAAACTCCGAGACTTTGTAGACTATCATATTGGAGTCATTTTGGACCTATTTGCATAACTCCACAAACAGAGGATCATGAGAAAATTTAAATTGGCGACCATGTTGGGTACCGGAATACTGTTTTCGTCATTTTCCTGCAAAATTCCTGCTTTTCTATGGTTTTCGCTAAGAAAACACATAAATAAAAAAAAAATATCGTCTAAAAATGTCTTTCTTGAAAATGACGTCATTGTCATGTGACGTCATCATGGCGCCCACCTTGGATTTTGTTACATTTTCTAGTAGAGCTTGACCTCAAGGTATAGTGTGGTAAGTTTCAGCACTGTAGACCCAGAGATAGCGAAAATATATAGGAGAAGTTTCCGACCCTCCCCAGGCTACGGATCTTTAATTTTGATATCTTGTGATTTGGCTAATTCGTTGAGATATAAGTTGAGTGCATCTGACATCCCGATAATAATCGAGCTCCAAAACGAAGACCTGCCTTGCACATCGCTACGAGCATTCAAACTCGGACCGAAATCATTAGATTTGTTCAATCTGTCCGTTCGTCTATCTGCCTTCCCGTTGTTCAATCTGTCCGTTCGTCTATCTGCCTTTCCGTGTTTTTATGGCACTAAAAGGGGCGAACCGAATCAGATTCTATTTTTTTTCTATTTTAATGTATATACATGTACATGTTCGATTATGCGCAAAGTATTTTACATTCCTTTGCTGTAGTGTAACCGGTCAACAATCTGCAATATGCCTCATTCATGCCATGATTGTATTTATTCGTTTTTGTTTCAAACGATAGTTTTCTACCAAAATGGCTATCTTCCCCCAATTCGATGCAAAATAGTTAACATGACGATAGTTACCAAAATCTTCATTTGACTCTGTTTCTATCCAACATTATTCTGCCATACCTACCTCACAATATCATGTGTATTGCTTTGTACTTTGACCATCCCATTCAGATTAAATGTTTAATGGTTTTATCCTGTTCGAATTCCTCTACCCTGGTCAACCTTTCGGTTACAAGCGCTTCTGGAAAGGCCATTATTCTGATACGTCTATATACCGAGGATGTAATGATGGCAATGTCTCTGTGTACAGGACTAGTGCGAACCTAAGTGGAAGCTGGTACATCGGTGAGAACAACAGTATTAATACATAAGATTGAATCTTCGCATGCCCATGAACAGCTATGCTTCTTGGATATCTGTGCGAAACTCGATGACGCCCTAATGAAGAGATCGTTCACGAAGCATATGCGAAACTTCAACGGGATTTAAAAGTTTTCCGAGCCAATATTTCAACACCAAAGGCTTGGTCATTATCTTTCCTTTAAACTTTCCTGTGTGAAAAGAATAATCAGGCCCGCAATTCTCAATTCAATATGGGTTTGACCATGGCAATACAATCACGTAGGACCAATCCTGGTATCCAAAAAAGCGTGTGAATGAAGCTGGGTTACTGGATAAAAACTGTTTCAAATATACTTGGTACGATAGCTATGTTGCGCATGCGCCTGAGTGGGGCAGGTAGAAGATAGAATGTAGTGTCTGATTATACGAAAGTTTTGTTCCATAATCTCTATTAAATATTAGAAAAAAAAGAAATGAAGGAAACGTAGATAGTGTAGTTTACTGTTTTCCGGAATTTCGACTTTTATTCAGCTTGTCTATATGAGGTCATCAATATCCTGCCATATTCCACAGCACTCTCTTCAAAGTTGCTGCTGCGATATAAAGGATCATTTGGGCTAATCTGGGCGTGCCATTCACTTGTGATGATCAGTGAGTGGTTATTTTATTGGCGACATTCATGGTACGACCGGAGCATACACTGTAAATGTGGCGTATAGGATTTAAACACCATCATGACACGTTTAGGTCTAAATGTGTTTAGGAAAGTGTTGAAAATCGATACACATTTTTATTTCGACACATCACAAATTAAACACGTTGTGAATATAAACACATTCCGCAACACATAAGTATATGACATGTTTAGCATTTAAACACCTTTCATGGATCTTGACACATTCCTAAACACATTCCTAAACGCGAATATTTTAGGCGTTTAATTCAGAACACAATCCTAAACACAATAGAGTAGCACAAAGCATGACATGTTTAGCATTTAAACACAATTTGTCTCCTATCTTCAACACATTACTAAACGCATATTTCATGTGTTTAATTCAAACACACAAACCTAAACGTAATATTATGTTTACATGGCGTGACAAATTTGCATATTTTGTATTTAGCTTCATTCGTTAGCTGCTTGCCCTAAAGTGTGTGAAAATACGCCTAGAAGCATTCAGATACATTCTTTCATCGTTTAGCTGTAGTTTTGAAATAGTTTTGTGAAGTCGTATAAACATCGACGACGGATTATTTCGTGTGCACTGTAACACAATCCGCGCAGTAATACACTTGTTTCGTCTGACGTCACACATTTGCGCGCGCGCGTAACGGGCCTTTCTGGAAGAAGACGACAAGTGGATGTTGAACAGCAAGGTAAGAATCTTGTCTCATCCATGTTATTTATGACAGAGATGTACAGTTTCATGCCTGTACGGTATCATTCATTTTATTAGCCGTTGAATTTGATGTGGGGCCGATGTTGCGTATTAGGGAATCGGTACCGTAATGTAGTTTTTGTTGGATAAAATGTCGACATGTTTCGTCATCATATCATTTTGCTCGCGACCAAGTAGGCCTAGACCTGCAATCTTCGAGCGTCGAAGGCAAAACGAATAGCTATTTTTCAAGTAAATTTGGCGAACCTGTTTTTTTTTTATTACGATTGAGAGGGGGTCGGGGGAGTTGTCTTGATGCATTGATCTGTATCATGGTGCCGCATCAATTCATGGAATGACATGTTGGGGTGGTGAGGGAAGGGGGGGGGGGAGGGAGTATTTTTATTTCCCCGTAGGCGTAGTCTTTGCTTCATTGTCATTCATAAATGTATTGTTCATTCGGCATGTAATGGTCCAAATGTGGGCACTGTGGCTAGTGTCATTGTGTTGTATTTAAATTTGGGAAATAATTATATTCCAGAAAAGAAAAAAATATTTATATTTTTATTACCAACATCAGTTGAGGTGGTGAGGTGAGGGAAGGGGGGGGGATTTTTTATTTCACCGTAGTCTTCGCTTCATTGTCATTCATAAATGTATTGTTCATTTGACATCATTGTAATGGGCTTTTCCAGAAATTATCCAGACCAGAGGTCAGCTATTAAAAAAATAATCCATGGATAGGACCAGACAATTTCAACTTCTGAATTTTTTTCCATGGATTAAGTTTATCTCAAAATAATAATCCATGGATAAACACACGTATGAGTCTGAGTCTACACCAGTTTATTGTGGGTGCGGCTCCATAGGTCAGATTTTTCTGAATCCGTCCAGATTGTTCGCGTCTCCCACAAAATCCCTCCAGGTTTTGGACTTGGAAAAAAAAATCCATCCAAATTTTTCAGGCTGAAAAAAAATCCATCCAACCTCTTCCACAGGGGGGGTCTGGATAATTTCTGGAAAAGCCCAATGGTCCAAATGTGAGCGCTGTCATTGTGGGAAATAATTATATTCCGGGAAAAAATATATTTATATTTTTATTAACAACATCAGCAATATCGACGAAGACACCCAAGAACAGACAAGCCATGGTGATGACCGGTACACTTGGCTGTTCGACTTCCCCGTACCATACACTTTCTCCCCCCGCCGCCCCCCCCCCTAAGGCCTACACGTGTAGTTTATGCTTTTCACGCATTGAGTTATCACCCGTAGCTATGCTTTTCTGTAATGGAGATAAATAACGGTAGTTTTATAACAGGAACTACGGTAAGAAACGTCGATGAACTTTCTTATAGTGGAGGAGTAGTTCTAACAGCCGAGTTTGAAATAGTTTAGTTTACTTTTTCAATTTGCTCTGTTCATTTTTTTACATGGCAGTGTGACTATTAATGAATGTCACAGGACCTACAAAATAGGGTAGGCATTATAGGACCCTGACGCGAAATGAACTCTTGGACACCCCCCCCCCCAAGTTGAATCCTGCCTATATTAAGATGGGCACTGCCCAAGTCAGAATCAGCAGTGATTTTCATCAAAAGTAGGTCAGCTCAGAACTTGCTGGTAACAGTCCCCTAATGCACCTTCATGCCAAAAATCAAGGTTCTAATGTCAACGGTTCTCTTTATTTTGCCGACGAAAGAATTCGGATGAACTGACTCACTCATTACCGGACAATTTGCAAATGAGAGCCTACTTCATAGGAATAAGGACACTGTGGACCTTGGTCACATTCTGCTAAAAGTCTTACAAAGTTGCAGTGTAGGCCGAGGGGGTCAGAATGCATTGTTCGCTCAGTCAATCAATGACAAACTACTCACTATGACTATAGTAAAAACTGCCTGCATGCAACTATTTTCAGGATTTTGACTGGAAGACTCCTCTGTACCTGTGGATAGACTATGGGGTGTCTCTATGTTGATATGACAGATCAGTGCTCTCCACTGGAGGTGGCCATCAAACTGAAAAATGCTTTCCATCTGCCACAGGCTTCTGTTGAAGGTTTGTAAATATATATGAATTCCTGAGTTGGCGATGCACAAAGTAATAACTCAGTTGGGAGTGGGGGGGGGGGGGACGTCAGAGCATAGGGGATTCAAACATAATCAGGGGGGGGTGGGGGCTTGGGGGACCAAATTCTTACTCAAATTTACCAACAGCCATTCAAGTGCATCTCTTGCCTCTTGTTGGCAACTTTTAAATCCCACTTCAATTAGTGTTAGAGTACTGGTACATGTATTTTGTGAAAATATTTCATATGATTTATCAAAACTTAAAATGCATGTGTAAACAAGTATAGGTCTATCATCTCTGTTCTTTATAAATGTATGGGAGATATAATCACGAAGGATGCGTTCTGGGTCAGTGAAAGTGACAACCCTTTTTGACATTTCTGTTTTCACAGTTTTATGCCATATATATTTGGAAAGCTTGAATTACATATATTAATAATCCATCGAGTACAGTAATGGTGTTTCATACTCCCTTGAATAAGTACATTGTAATCAAACAATACTGGTAATATGAGTTATACAATTACATGTATGCCTATTTATATAATATATTAATATTTTAATAGAAAGAAGATGCCAGAATCAAAAGTTACGATGTACTGGAACACCTCACTCGAACAGAAGATGGTGTGAAGTATGCAAAGTGTTCCTGCAACACTACAGATCTAATTTGCAGAAAGGATGTAAGTACTGTTGATGAGAAATCTCCACTTCTTTTGTTTGATTTTTAACTTTAGAGCCCCAAAGAAGCTTATTCATTTGGAGTTAAAAATACTGGCTTTGCTTGCCTTACAGTTCTTTTGTATAGCTTGCCTATGCAGCTGTAAAGAACCATGAAACTCTTAACTCCACCTGGGAAAGTTGTTGATTGTCAAACCATGCTTTTTCTTTCAATGTCAAAAAAAACAGATAATCACTTCCAAGTATGCATTGCATCAATCTGATTAAAACTCAGACTTAATAAACCGCTCCTCTTTCGGACATGTCGCTAAATTAAGATCTGGGACAGTCCCTATCTTAAATCTGTCGCGCATGTCAGGCTTGCGACCAATCACAGTCCAGTCTCAAGAGGCGTGGAGATGCCGCAAGACGGTACATCTTCGGAAAATTTATGACCTAGATTCTGCATTGAAGATCAACCATTGAAACGCGGAAAACAACGAATTACATCAATTATACCGTATTTTCGCCTGCATGTTGTCTGATCGTACTGTTCTTGTTTATCTGATGATGCTGAACAATAATGGTCTTGTGATCTTTGGGTTGGGTCATAAATTTTCTGAAGATGTACCATTTTGCCGTTTATTTTCGATTACATCTAAAATTATGGTGTGTTGGCGTGTCCGCATTAAAGCAGGAGCGACTGCAGATGCTCTCTGTAATGTATGCTGCGTAAAAGACACTGTATAGCCGTTCTTTTTACCGGCTACGGGAAATCTTTATGTTGCCGAGTGTACGGACGAGACGCACAAAAATTCCCGCCTGAAGGCTGAAGCTTCAGGCGGGTGACAAAGACGTTCTTTGCTGTCGACTCAGTCCTTGAGCGATCACCGAAGATGATTATCTGCTCCCCGATGCTCTCTTCAATGACAGACCAGGTGAAAAGATCAAGGGATATTTCTTGCACTGCTGGATATATAGGTACGGTTATTTGTTTCATAAAATCAGTTCATAACTGCATCGCAACAAGAACGGAGATTAGGAGATTAGCCGTCACGCTATAATACGACGCGTCTCATTGGGCGACTATTTGACCCGGAAACTATTTGATTCGGAGTTCATCTGACGGATTTGTTATAGGGATTGTCCCAGATCTTAATTTAGCGACATGTCCGAAAGAGGAGCGGTTTATTAAGTCTGAGTTTTAATCAGATTGGCATTGCATAGTATGAATTGGTACCAAATTTAAAGATAAAAGCCTAATTGTGGGCAGAAAAGAGCTCATCAGAAGATAGCAGACATTCAGTTTCGTCCCCTGCAGTACTATGGTCCGTGTAACCTTGCACAATTCAATTTTCGTTTTTTGTTTTTGTGTTCTCAAAATCAAAAATTGAAAATTGACCGTCAATTTTCAATTTTCGTTTTTTGTTTTTGTGTTCTCAAAATCAAAAATTGAAATTTGACCGTCAATTTTCAATTTTCGTTTTTTGTTTTTGGTTTCTCAAAATCAAAAATTGAAAATTGACCGTCAATTTTCAATTTTCGTTTTTTGTTTTTGTGTTCTGAAAATCAAAAATTGAAATTTGACCGTCAATTTTCAATTTTTGATTCTGGGATTACAAAAACAAAAAACGAAAATTGATATTTGACAGTCAATTTTCAATTTTCGTTTTTCGTTTTGCTTCACGCAAAAATGAAAATCAAATATTGAAAATTGCCTCGACTTGTCCGTTTTTCGTTTTTTGATTTTAACTTTGACGTATCTATGTTAAGTTCTCATGTGGACGGGTTATCATGTCACTTCCGGTACGACGAGTAGAATAGAAAACGCAAATCGTGTCGTATGAGAGGTGTGGAGCGTGAGAGGCATGTGGCCCACCAGGCCATCCTCGGGAGCCAGTGTATTGATCGATTTGTTAGGGTATCTATACATTGCCTTGGTTGCATGGTTGCACACGATAGTTCTGGATAAAAAAAAGATCAAGGGGTATCCTCTAAATCAAACCAATTATTCAACAGGTTCAGCTAGCTCATTACTCCAATCCACTAGCTGGACGGTTTGAGATGTGACATCGCTGGCATAACTTTGATGTCAGGCTGAAATCGACATCGAGAGTCAAGGCAAAAACCGCCGGCTTGGGATACCGACATGCTAATTCAAAATAACCTCGGGGATGAAATGTTCGAGATTGAGGCAACGACTCAAGAACTCACTCGAATCACCAAAAATGTCCAAGTAAACCCTGTGCGGGGATAGCCTATAGTGTTGGACCCTTCTACGGAGGGCCAATGATAGGCTGA
Organism: Hanleya hanleyi; assembly: GCA_036873755.1. Taxonomy (NCBI): domain Eukaryota; kingdom Metazoa; phylum Mollusca; class Polyplacophora; order Lepidopleurida; family Hanleyidae; genus Hanleya; species Hanleya hanleyi. The sequence continues at coordinate 38,384 of JAVTVY010022598.1, read as the reverse complement.
TGCAGCAACAACAACATTTTCCCAGTTATACGCCAGATTTTGAAATCGAAAACGATGCCGCGCTATGTCATCGGTCAACTGAGACAGTCACGTGGTTGTGTATGAAGATTGGGGTGGCTCCTATAAATAGTGATCCAATGAAAATGCTCGTCTTAGTTTGAAATGGCGGAGTCGAATGACCAATCTCTGAAGGGGAGACAGCTGGAACAGTACACTATCACTGTCTGTTAATATCTTGATTTAACAGAGAGTACTGCAGTCTATGTGCGGGGATTCACGATTTACCTGGACTTGTGAAGATGCACCAGACAGGTCTGGATATGTGGCATCCCGCTGTTCTCAATGGTTATTGGCCTTGAGGCCTGAGCCAATCAGAACGCAGTCTTAGATTTTCATTTCTAAAAATAGATGTTTAGAGCGCTACAAAAGCGAACAGCATTCATGCAGACAACCGCTATTTGCTATTGATTTGAAATATAGTATTTATAAAGATACCAACAAAGATTTAATACCAATAAGAGTAAGTATGCGGCCCGTAAACCACCATTTCAAACAAGCACACAATCGCCACGTTTGATGTCAGACGTCTGAATGCTTCAACGCTTCAGGTCCAATCTTCATTCTCTATTTTTGGGACCTGGATCGTTGGAGCGTTCAGATGCTCGTCAACGTTCAGCGTCAAAAACGCTTCAACGCAAGTGTGGGTGTCAAACGCTTCAACGCATCGACGTGGGAAGTTTCCTTGGGGGTTATGATTAGGCATCTTCATTTTATCGAGCCAATTTCTACGTTCCCACTTCGAACCTGCCTTGATTCATCTGACCCCTTCAGTGTTCAAAATCCGAGGTGTAAATTTCACCTACTAACGACAGAAGAACCAATCAGAGCGTACATCGATTGCGAATGAAGTCACGTTGAGTGACATCATCCTCTATTAGCGGCGTCTTTCCTCCTAATAAGGTGCCCACTAATTAGGTCAGCCAATCAATAACGCTCTTGTGCGACCCATTTCGAATTTCAAATGTTTTCGAGGTCAGTGACGTCTCGTGTCTATTTATAAGTTATTTGAACATTGAAGGGGTCCAGATATATCAAGGGAAGTTCGAAGTGGGAACGTAGAAATTGGCTAGATAAAATGAAGATGTGATTAGGGTACCCACGTATTTATTATACTACCCTACTTTAATGAAACTCCCATGTGTATCAACCCCGTTGTTCTCCATATAATGCTTCACACCTGCTGCACGATTACCTACTCGCTTATGCGCAGTTGGCCCATTATATTCTAGCTCGAATGCCTGGCTCCAGGGATCTATAGTGTAGTGAAACTCCCACATCTTGCCCCCTACTGTTTTTCCATATTATGCTCCACACCTGCCTAAACAATCCGATTTGCGCTTTCCATACTACTCCGCGAACCGAAAGTGACATCATAAGTCTTGCGCGTGCGCAGTTAACATTGACGAGTCAAAGTTAAAATCAAAAAACGAAAAACGGACAAGTCGAGGCAATTTTCATTATTTGATTTTCATTTTTGGGACAAGTGAAACGAAAAACGAAAATTGAAAATTGACGGTCAATTTTCAATTTTTGATTTTGAGAAACCAAAAACAAAAAACGAAAATTGAAAATTGACGGTCAATTTTCAATTTTTGATTTTGAGAACACAAAAACAAAAAACGAAAATTGAAAATTGACGGTCAATTTTCAATTTTTGATTTTGAGAACACAAAAACAAAAAACGAAAGTTGAATTGTGCAAGGTTACACGGACCTACTATGACCCAAATCATTTCTATAGAAAAGGTCACTTCATCTATTCTCTGTTGAGAAGCATTTCTCTGGATCATTGAGTGCATTTCATATGCCATTTCACCAGTTGAGAAAATCTGTGATTGCCTTATAGTGTAATTTAAATTAGGTACCCTTGTAGGAGTGGGTGAGTGAGTAGTAGGGTTTAGCGTCGTTTTCAACCTTGTTTCAGTGATATCACGACGGTGCCTACATGTACCATAACACGAGAGTGCTCACAGTTCCTATAATTACCCTGGACACTGATCAGTCCAGCCAGTACAGCACCCGGTCTCCTGTCCAAGTATTGACCGAGCTTAACAATGCTTAACTTCGGTGATTCGACAAGAACCGGTGTGTTACCCTTGTAGGATTACTGTATTCTGTTGTTAACTTTAAATCTGGTAAATTGCAGGGGTCGAAATATTCAAAATAATTTACCTGTCACAAGAGACAGGTGACTAAAAACTTTACCTGTCACCTTTAAGAATTACCTGAACATGCTATCGTTGAAATTGTCAAGTACATGTATTTCAAGATTAATGACAAAGCTACATGTTGCAAGCTAACAATAAATTAATGACACATTGTTTCCATGTACCAAGTAGCAGCTGTTTGAATGGATTTTGTCAAAGATATATCAAAACAAATTTATTGGCAACCTGTCACCGGAGTCTAGAGACAGGTATTTTATTTCTGTACCTGTCTTTCAAAAATTACCTGTCCGGGACAGGTAGACAGGTGTAAATTTCGACCCCTGAATTGTGATGGCCTAATGAATAAGAACATCTGCCCTACAAGCCATGTGTTTTGGGTTCAATCTCGGGCCGCAGGAGTTGAAATTTCCACATGTCTGCCTCCCCTGGTAATTTTATAAAAAGACGGGTAGACAAATAAAATACCTGTCTCCAGTGACAGGTAGCCAATAATTTATTTTATTTTTATTTTGGTGTTCAAAATATATCTTTGACAAAATTCATTCAAACAGCTGCAAATTAATGCATGGAAACAAGGTGTCATTAATTTATTGGTAACATGTAGCTGCTTTGTCGTTAATTGTGAATTACATGTACTCGACAATTTCAACGACCGCTTCTTCAGGTAATTCTCAAAGGTGACGGGTACACTTTTTGATCTGCTGTCTCGTGTGACTGTTAAATTAGTTTTAATATTTTGACTCCTGGGCCGGGTCAGCTTGAAAATTGTAACTTGTTGCTTGCTAATTTGGACTTAGTTTTAAGAGGATAGATCAAAGGCTGGGGTCCCTGTGTCAGGATAACATTCAGACTGAGAGGCCGGAAAGGACTACACTGATATTGGGGTCTGTCTGGATCATAAATTAAAAAAAAACTTACTGGTATCAGAGTTTTCTGAAATTTGGTTCTATCCCAAAATGCTCATGTGTTTGGTGCGGGGGAAGGGGGGGTCACTACAAGTCAGTTGGAATGGCTTTTTTATGACAGTCTGGCCACCGGGGGCACCACCATTCATACCCATTCACATCCTGGGGTCAAATCACAATTGTGAATCTTTGGGGATTTTCATTAACGTTGATTCTCTGTTATTTCACAGCTGAAAGAGTCAAGTGGGACTTCAATACGAAGAGCCTGAAGAGCCAGAGTCCGTTGATATTAATCACCTTCACAGATGTCTGAACTGGCAACAACAGTTTCAGTGTTGGAAATATCAGCTGGAAGTGAAATCACGGGTGCCATGCAGCTCTTGCTCCTAAGTTTAAATGTTTAAAAGTTTAACTTTTGTTGAATTTTTGGCTACAACATACATCTGAAATCGATTGGAACTTTCCTTATAGAACTTGGAACCCAATACAATTCTTGAATGAAGGTACAGTGTTTATATAGATTTATTCAGTACTTGAATGTACATAATTTTTGCCCATGTGCATTCCATGATTTTGGGGGCATTCTGACACCGCAGAAAGGACATACATTTTCCTATTGTGTGGCCACTTTTTCCATCTGAGGAGTAACCACATTGCTAGCTCACTATGTTTGTTCATGGGCATATCTTGGGAACACTTGAGCTTCCGTTCTTGTTACGATGAAAGTTCATTTCACGAAATTCCAATATGAGTGGCGCGGGTGTGATAATCATGGTAGCAGTGCACTAATTGACAATAAAATTCAACTAACTGAGAACTTTACTATTATTCCTTTCATTTATTGTTACATTTTTTCATTGAGGATTGTGAATATCTAGGAATAAGCAACAACACCTATATCTTACAACTTGTAGTCCATGCAAAATTGTGAATTCATCAGATTGCAACTATTTTCTTTCCATCAATTTGTGTTTTGCTGTTCCTGGATGTTCATCATCTGAATTCTATGGTGTTTGGATATCACATATCAGCAGGCATCGAAAGACATATTGGGAATATACCACCGTTGACATCAGAATGAAGGCCAGTTCACTTCCGACATACAATTCTTGAGTCCGAGTATATTACACAGCAAACCAGCAGGGAGAATATTTTTGTACTGAAACATGTTCACAGACAGGACACAAAATTTGTGTTTAAATCCATGACATGTAATGAATTTAAACATGTGTGCATTTAAACATGTTAAAAAAAGCGGACAAATTTTGTGTCTAGTTTTCTGTTTAGGGTTATGTTTAGCTTCGTGTCTAGATTCTAAACACAATATTCCTAAACATGTTCAGCTTTGTGATTAGGGTCTAATCACAATCTTCCTAAACATGTTTAGCTATGTGTTTAGGCTCTAAGCACAATATTTCTAAACGTGTTTAGCTTTGTGTTTATGGTCTAAACACAATATTCCTAAACATGTTTAGCTTTGTGTTTAGGATCTAAACACAATAATCCTAAACATGTTAGCATTGTGTTTAGGGTCTAAACACAATATTACTAAACATGTTTAGCTTGTGTTTAGGCTCTAAATACAAACTTTCTAAACATGTTTAGCTATGTGTTTAAGGTCTAAGCACAATATTTCTAAACATGTTGGAATTTAAACGTGTCAAAAACTATGGACAAAATTTGTGTTTAGATTTATGTTTAGGATCTAAACACCAAATTTACAGTGTACCGACATACACTCAAAATTCGGAAATGCACATTACATTGTTCTCTCGATGAACTGTGGCTCAAAAGGTGTTCAGTGTAAAAATCCCCCCGATTTGCCGACTGATGCATCAAACAAATGGTGTAAGATAATATGAATACGAGTGTTTGTTAGAAATACCATTTTGAGGCAATCGGGAATTTTGTTTCTCTTCCTTTCCGTTTTGTCCCAAATACTTGATAGCGATCCTACATAATAATATGCTCATTCTGCAGAAAGAGAAAATACCAATTCGGACGAAACAGGAAACAAAACAATTTTAGAACTTTGACCAAATAGCATTCTCATCGGGTCATAAAATACAAACAGCCGTTAAATCCGCCAGGAAAGAGAAAACAAAGACGTGATGCGTAAAGCCATTCCATGCACATAGCACCATCGCCGTCCACTTGACTGAAGAGCAGGGTAGACCTTCACTTACATCGTTTTATTTCACAATATCCACTTCAAGAAATCTGTTGTGACTGAAATGTGTATTCCTACGCATAGATTTTTTTACTCCGCATTGCCAAATTGAGAAACGCAACAAACTCAAAAATAACATCGAGCGATTTTTTCCAACAATACTTTTGTCTGGGCTAATACCTTAATAAATCATATTCTTTCCTCCCACACATTCATATTCTCGCTTATTTACGTTTTCTATGAACAGTAATGTGTAATATAAGCTGGAAGTCATTCCGGAATGTGATATTTAATTATGAATGACGATTAGTAAAGTGTAAATTAGAAGACAGCGGAAATTTACAGACGTCGACGTCCAATATAACAGTACGCCTATGCATGTATATCTAGGACATCTCTCAACGATACCGAAAACAAACGTTTGTCTGACGACAAAGAGTTGTTTCAAACGATACACAAATACAAACGTCTAGTCCGTCTTTCATTATATAGCCGCCGTCCACCAAAGCAAATTTCTCATTTATAACGTCTATTTGAAATTTGTCAACACAGTGTACAAAGTTCCGCGTCCATAATCCAAAGACCTAAGTCAGACTAGTTTGCTGAAAGAGAGAAGCAGTCAACAATTTCCAATGATGCCGCCAAGACATCATGATGTTCCAAAAATGTCAAATTTGTATCGTTGATCAGCATTCTTAATACATAGGATTTTCGATTAAGTCGTCATCTAGAGTATGATGTATCTCAGTCATGTTTTGACTGTGGCTGTTCATATGAACACCACCAGGATCTTAAACACATGGGTTCATATGGCCCTAGCCCCGTGTTTAGCGGAATGAGAGACAAGTTACAAAACGTAGCGCCATAGATCTTGCACGATCCATTCGTAGTTTGCTACCAACATGCGATAAGTATCGCTTAATTTGAAGAAAAAAAAGTGAGTGGACGCACTTGGTAGTAATAGCCCTGTTTCATATGTTTATGCAATAACGTTTTTATGGCGTTGATTAAAATCGTCACATTTAACACAGGATCTAGTAACTGCTACTAAGCAAGATATGCATATGCAGGTCAGTGATATATCATTGTCAAGGAGATGGTAGTTTACGATGTCGAAATTGTAACAATCTCTTTGTCGTAAAGTGGACGAGAAGGTCCGCTTAATTTTTGTAGAGATACATGTATAGATGTAAACATGATGTGTCATTAGGGTTACTTGTATTTTCCTTCAAATCCATTGAAGGTGGATACATATCCTTCATTGTGTCATTATGTCTCCCCCAACTATGTTGGGGGGAGACATTTAGTGTTTGTGCTGTCTGGATGTCTGGATGTCTGGATGGATGTCTGTCCGTCCCCTTGCCTTGTCTGCAAGATATCTTGAGAACTACTGGATGGAATTTCACCAAACTTGGATGGAAGTTTCATTGGGATAGCGCCCTCATTTGATTAGGTTTTGGTGTATGTGCGTGCATTCATCCGTGTCCGGTGTCCGTCCGTCCGTCCATCTACTTGTACATGTATATACAGGCCTTGTCTGCAAGATATCTTGAGAACTACTGGACGGAATTTCACCCCACTTGGATGGAAGCTTTAGTGGGATAGCCCCCTCATTTGATTAGATTTTGGTGTGTGTGCGTGCATTCATCCATGTCCGATGTCCGTCCGTCCGTCCATCTACTTGTACATGTATATACAGGGCTTGTCTGCAAGATATCTGGAGAACTACTGGATGGAATTTCACCAAACTTGGATGGAAGCTTCATTGGGATAGCCCCCTCATTTGATTAGGTTTTGGTGTATGTGCGTGCATTCATCCGTGTCCGGTGTCCGTCCGTCCGTCCATCTACTTGTACATGTATATACAGGGCTTGTCTGCAAGATATCTGGAGAACTACTGGATGGAATTTCACCAAACTTGGATGGAAGCTTCATTGGGATAGCCCCCTCATTTGATTAGGTTTTGGTGTATGTGGGTTCATTCATCCGTGTCCGGTGTCCGTCCGTCCGTCCATCTACTTATACATGTATATACAGGGCTTGTCTGCAAGATATCTGGAGAACTACTAGATGGAATTTCACCAAACTTGGATGAAAGCTTCATTGGGATAGCCCCTCATTTGACTAGGTTTTGGTTTGTGTGCATGCGTTCATCCGTGTCCGGTGTCCGTCCGTCCGTCCATCTACTTGTACATGTATATACAGGCCTTGTCTGCAAGATATCTTGAGAACTACTGAACGGAATTTCACCACACTTGGATGGAAGCTTCAGTGGGATAGCACCCCTCATTTGATTATGTTTTGGTGTGTGTGCGTGTATTCGTCCATGTCCGGTGTCTGTCCGTCCGTCCATCTACTTGTACATGTATATACAGGGCTTGTCTGCAAGATATCTGGAGAACTACTGGACAGAATTTCACCAAACTTGGATGGAAGCTTCATTGGGATAGCCCCCTCATTTGATTAGGTTTTGGTGTATGTGCGTGCATTCATCCGTGTCCGGTGTCCGTCTGTCCATCCATCTACTTGTACATGTATGTACAGGCCTTGTCTGCAAGATATCTTGAGAACTACTGGACGGAATCTCACTCCCCTTGGATAGAAGCTATAGTGGGATAGCCCCCTCATTTGATTAGGTTTTGGTGTGTGTGCGTGCATTCATCCATGTCCGGTGTCCGTCCGTCCGTCTACTTGTACATGTATATACAGGGCTTGTCTGCAAGATATCTGGAGAACTACTGAACAGAATTTCACCAAACTTGGATGGAAGCTTCATTAGGATAGTCCCCTCATTTGACTAGGTTTTGGTGTGTGTGCCTGCATTCGTCCGGTGTCCGTCCGTCCGTCCATCTGCTTGTACATGTATATACAGGCTTTGTCTGCAAGATACCTTGAGAACTATTGGATGGAATTTCACCAAACTTGGATGGAAGCTTCATTGGGATAGCCCCCGCATTTGATCAGGTTTTAGTGTATGTGTGCATGCATTCATCCGTGTCCGATGTCCGTCCAACCGTTCATCTACTTGTACATGTATATACAATGAAAATCGCTTCTTTGTAATTAATATTTTTAGATACGCAGCTTTGTTTAAGATACTTATTGCTACATTCATTTTATAGCACTTTCCCTTAAATTATGTGCCCATTCAAGGCAAGGTGGGAGGTTGGGGGAGACGTATGTTTTTGCCCAAAAAAACAACCAGCATAGGCTTCATGCCGGAGCGGCAACTCAAGGGTCAAAGCGGAACCTCTAGTTTATATAGCGATTATCCACAGCAAATTAATACCTATACTGATACACTGTGTTGACAAATGTCAGATAGATGTTATTATTGAGAAATTCAAGAAACTCTATAAACAAAGAAACATCCCGTGAATGATATCCCATGTATATAGTAGAGCTAAAGAATACTTTATGGATTTTAAACATTTATATACCGGTGATCAGTTTTCTTCAACACCGTACACTATTAATGAACTAAAGAGGGCGGTAAGGTACGGTCTTGATGAGGGGTTGTTGTACAGAGAGTCGATAGGTCACGTGAGTCTTTGTCTATGCTGTTACGCAATTTTGACTTGGGAGACACGTGGAGGTACTTACACCCAGACAAGATAGCTTTTACTTGGCGACGAAGTGTCTCAGGTGTATTGCGACAGAGTAGAATTGATCACGTGTTTCTTAGCAATGTTTTGACTAGTAAAGTACAATCTGTCAGTGATCACAGCCATGTGTTTTTACGGTTGGATTTGATAGATATTGATAGGGGTCCAGGTCTCTTTGTGTTTAACAACTTATTGCTACAGGATGAAGTATTTTGCGAGAGAGTGCGTGATCTAATTAATAATGAAAGGAATGATATTTTGTATGACAGGGAGAAATTAGTGTGGTGGGATAATTTGAAATATAAAATTAAAAGACTAGCTATGTTGTTTGGCTCTAAGCGTAAGCGAGAAAAGTCCCAGGCAATGTTTGATATCCAGTGTAAATTAGAACATGAGTATAGACGGGCCGCTAACATTTCCGACTATGACATGTCAACAATAGAAGAGTTGGAGAGTGATTTATCCAAACTTGAAAATGAAATCTGTCAAGTAGTTATCTTGAGGGCGAAAGCCCAGTGGGCTTTGGAAGGGGAGAAAAATACTAAGTATTTCCTTTCTCTTGAAAAATGTAGACAGGACAGTAAATTATTGAGAGAAATTAAAGCATCTTCTGGAACAGTACTGAGGGATACAGAGAGTATTTTAGGTGAAGTTAAAGGGTACTATGAAAATCTGTATTCGGAAGATGAAATTGACAATATTGCTGTACATGATATTCTTTCACATATCTCGTTGTCACTTAGTAATGATGATAAGGAATTTTGTGATATGGAACTAACTCCTGTGGAGTTGAAATCTGCAGTTAATGGGTTGTCTCTTAGCCGGAGCCCCGGAAATGATGGGATCACTGTCAAATTCTATAAGTACTTTTGGCCTGAACTCTGTGATATTTTGTATGATATTTTTAATATTGCTTTCGTAAATGGTGAGTTATCTAGATCTATGAGATCTGGTGTAATATCTATGGTTTTCAAACAAAATGGTGAAAAGAATGAATTGAAAAACTGGAGGCCTATAACATTGTTAAATGTGGATTATAAGATTTTATCTCGATGTTTGGCTAATAGGCTCAAGTGCGTTCTGGCTAGCATTATATCCCCGTATCAAACGTGTTGTATACCGGAACGTGATATAGCTGACACCATTGCAAGTGTTCGCGATGTTATTACTTACGTAGAACAAGATAATACTGAAGGTTTTTTCCTCAAAATAGATCAGGAAAAAGCTTTTGACCGTGTGTCACATAGTTTTCTGAGAGAGGTTTTGATAAAATTTGGCTTTGGTAATAACTTTGTGAAATGGATTGAAGCCTTTTATCATGATGTTCGTAGTGCTGTAAAAGTCAATGGTTTTGTTACGGAGTATTTTAATGTTAAAAAGTCTATACGGCAAGGATGTCCTATTTCTGCCATGCTCTATGTATTGACTGTTGAGCCTCTAGGTGTTTTACTGAGAAAATCAGACAATGTTAGAGGGATTGAAATCCCTGGCTCTGGTACATCTAAAACATTCCAACATGCTGATGATTTGACTCTTACTATAAGAGATAAACAATCTGTTATTGCATCTTTTGAGATCTGTGGTACTTACTGTAAAGCATCTAATGCTCTTGTAAATATGGACAAAAATGAATTATTGTATGTTGGGAATTCTCTAACTGAATCGACAGTCTGTGGGATTGAAATTAATAAAGAATGTCTTAAGATATTAGGTGTGTGGCTCGGGCCTGCACTTGGTGTATGTAACGACCTCAATTGGGGAGGGAAAATTCGTAAAATTAAAGACTTGTTGTCGCGTTGGAAACAGCGCAAATTAACACTTAAAGGCAGAGCTACTGTTATATCTACTCTATTATTGTCAAGACTGTGGTATCTCTTGTCGGTTATTAATATTCCATCTTGTCATGTTAAGGCATTGAAAACATGCTGTCTTGATTTTCTATGGGACAATAAGTCCCATTTAGTAGCTTATGGCACTATTATCAAGTCAACTAATGAAGGGGGATTGAATTTTCCTGACATTGAAACTAAAATGAAAGCTTTCCGACTCAAATTTTTATCACGTTTTTTTAATGTGTCTTTGAACGCTATTTGGAAGGACTGTCTTGGCTATTTTCTAAAGAATTGTGGTGGCCTCGGCCTCACGCATGAATTATTATACATGTCGTATAGGCCAAATTTATTAACTCACTGCCGCTAATTTATAAAGAAATGTTGTTAGGATGGTATGATCTTCAGAAAGTAGCGGCTGTCACTCTTGAGTGCAGAGATCATATGTGGTCTCAACCTGTGTTTTATAACCCGAGAATTTTGGTGGAGGCAAATGTTTGGTTTCTGACATTTTCTTAGGATCAGGGCTCATTCTTGTTAAACATTTCTTGTACGAAGTAATTCCTGGTTTTTTGCCCACGGCAGCTATTTGTGAGATTGTACTTGAATGTTACCCTGATGCGAACCTGAGGAAAGTTTCCAATATGTATGAGGTCATAAAAGCTTGTATTCCGCGTGAGTGGGTTTTTAATGAGAAATGTCAGTGTGCCACAGCTGGCCACGAGGTTTTAAATATATCAGTAAAAGGTAGTCCTCGACCTTTAGTTAAGTGTGTGACGAAGACTTTTTATTCATTACTCAGAAAGAATGTGGAGAAATCTCCGGTAGCAGATATTTTTTGGGAACAACAGTTTCCAAACTTTGATTTGAGTGGGTACTGGCATCTTGTAAACTTGTAAATCCGGATTGTACGGACTTAGATTTTAAAGTATTCCATAATGCTATTTTCACACTTGTTAAACTGTGCAAAATTGGCGTTTTTGACAGTAATGTGTGCCATTTGTGCAATACTGGCACTGAAAATATTGTTCACATATTTCTTGATTGTCCGAGCCTCATTTTCTTTCATGATTATGTTGCTACATTGTTAGAAGATTTGTTCAGGTTTGCTCCGGTAAATACACTAAATAATCTTGATTACGGGAAATTATTGCTATTTGGCTACAGAGGCAAACACAAGATGGTGAATTGTTTTTTTGTTAACATTCTGCTCAGTGTCGCTCGTCTGACAATAGAGAAGAGGAGAAGAATGAAAGTGTTTCATCAATCGAACCTAAATTTGTTGAAGTTTTTCAAGCGGTATTTGATGGATTATGTTCATCAGTCTTATTTTTATTACAATGCAAAATATGACTTCGAAACATTTAACAGGAAGTTCCTCAAACAAAACATACTTGTAAATATTGATGGTGATGAACTAATCTGTAACTTTAATAGAAAACAATGTTTTTATCTCTCTACTATGTGATAGTTTTCTATGAATTGATATAAAACAGTGTGTCTTTGTATATATATCATATGGTGAATAAATCAAATGAGAAAAAAAAAATTGTACAGAGAGTCGATAAATCATTTGTGGATACATGTCTGTACGGAATGTTTCCTTTTGCACCAAGTTCTTCCGAAAGACATTTTGAAGTATTCAATATCCACATACATTCAACGCCAGAGTTTTTATCTATCCCTAACTGCACTTCTACCTCAACACTGTATTTTGCGGAAACTTTGTTACATATTCGATATCAGAGATAATAATCCCATTCCCGACTTTCTGTAATGTTCATAAATTTGACAATACAGGATGTAACACCAAATTACGTATGGCAGGGCCTTCAAGAGACAGTCCATGATATTCAGAAATCTATGTACCTATGAAATCTCTGAACCGCGACCGCATTAATAAATTACCTCAAAATAACGTTGTTTATGCATAACGAATTCAGAAATGTAATCCAGGTACTAAGTACACATTGTAAGAATATATTAACCCAATCTGGCCTAGCCTAGAGTTTTGACCTTGATCATATAAGTCAAGGTCAGTCATGTTCACTAGGCTTCTGCCCCATCGCCAGTTTGGAGTGTTATATCAATTTGAAAGAGAGAGAGAGAGAGAGAGAGAGAGAGAGATTTGAGATAAAATCATTCACAGCCAGATGGGACAGACAAATGAACAACACAGACAATACAATGTCGAAAATTGACCGAGTGATAAAGATCAAGTGGCTTATTCTTCACCATCACAATTCACTCCCTGAACTGTATTTTCAGCATAAATATGAAGCAAATTTATCTGATTCACAGATTTTCCATTACCTGTAACCAGGGATATCGCACAGCTTACAAAACTTCACAGACGGAACGACAGACAGAGGGTCAGTTACACAGACGGATATAACCTGTTATCGTATTATACGACCTTATCACACGACTGGCTTACACAACGATTAGACCAATTCTAGAAGCTGAAATGGAACCATCTTATCGATCAGGTGGAAATAGGTTTGTGCAAATTGTAATACCCGGTTTGTAGATCTCAATAACAATCCTCTTTTGTCTGATAAAGGTACGAATCAGTATTGTAGAAACATGAGCGTTGTTTACTGTCCGTCTCAATCGACGAGAACGTGCGCAAGACTGAACTGTATATAAGTGTGTACCATCCTTTGAAGATGGGCCCATAGGAACGACAAGCATGACAACGTGATCGATCAACATACATTGTGGCAGGGCATTGGACAACACATGATAGGAAAGAACACCTCTTATTTCTAACTGGAAAGGCGTTCCCTAAACTGAGCACGTTAACAGATTCGTTGAAGTTTGATTGGCGTGTAACCGCATTGATGGTGATTTTCGAATTCAAGCAGTACGTGCATCCATCCATCCAATCAGTATTCCCGTCAATTTTCCCATTAAAACCCGTATTTTCCAAGATAATTGGTTGAAGTATTCTGTACCTAAACAGAGCTGCTTGAATGTGTAACAATGAGACGGCTAAGTTTCAAGTGAAGTCGTCGCAAATATCCTTCATCTGTCCACTGGATGGCCTTGTTAAAAAAAGGACTTGAACAATAATTCCCCTATACAGATACTAACATATTAAGTTCTTTCAATTCCGGTTTATCAAGTTCCATATTAATCGATATCTTCTCCTTCTATCAATGTCATATATGCCGAACCCACCAAACGATATCCGTGATATTGATTTCAGTCAACGAAGAGAGTATGGTCATTTAGTTCCATGAAGAGATAGATTTCCATCAGCTTTACGAGGAAATTGTCACGGGCAAGTGGACCCCGCCCCCCTTGACCTGAGTGGGACAGGACTTTTTAAAGGAAATCTGGTATAGACAAGCATAATCTGAACTCGCATCCCGTCGCATTCCGTCCACGGAGAATGATAAGAGCTGAAACATTGTCGAATTGCGAACTACCAGTTCTAATTTATGTAAGGGATGAGATTGGCATTTGGTGACTATGAAATAATGGAACAACTCCAATGGATTAAATTGATGTTTAGCTATATGAGATGAATCACTGTTTTTTGCACATGCACTGTCATGGCTCCAAGCGATTAAAAGTGGAACTTCGACTCATCCCACTATCTTGAGTTTTCTACAACTACATGACTGTAGATTTCATCAACATATTGATATTGTGTTTTGTTGGCATCAAAGGTAATACTGAGGCTGATAGAATGGCTAAGGCAGCCCTGTGATGAGGTTGATCCTGTTGGAATCCCATATAGCGATCTCAAATCCTCTATCGGTACTTATGTGAGGCAGCTGTTTCAATCTTTATGGGATGCTGTGGATAATAACAAACTTCATGAGTTCAAAAAAACCGTAGGCTATACTCATCTGAACAGCCAGAAACGTTTCGATTAAACCACGATCAGGCGATGTAGAATCGGCCCCACACGATTAAATCAACATTTACTAAACAAAGATCCGGTCCCAAGGTGTATTCCATGCCATGAAGATTTCACAGTGAAACATATTCTTATCGAATGCATAGATTTTAGGATTGTAAGAGATGCTTTTTATCGGGCGACTACTTTGGAAGATCTTTTAGTCAGGTGAGGGAGGATTGAATTTTGGGTTATTTGAGAGAAATCGATTTGTTACATAAATTTAATGTGTGTATGTTTCAATGCGTTGGATTACAAAGTTATTGGCTTGAGTACTTTGAATTTTTATTTTAGATCGTCGCTATATAGCTGAAATACTCCAGAACAAACTCTCTCTACGTGCCATATGATATTGTTTGAAGATATCGCACGGCTATATCGGGAAACATTTATTGTACCAGTATATATCATAGGTGTAGATATCAAATATACCATGATGAAGGTAAAAATGCTAAAGAATATCCTGTGGCTGGCGTGTTCGATTTCTTCTGACCCTATCCACGATACACCCTGACATTTTGTCTATGAGACTCCAGATCGCAATTGTGTTGTCTCTTTATAAAATGCTGCCAGATCTGCTCACAGTGATAATAACATTTATTCGGGTGTCGACATCGTGGTCATATCATCAGTCAACTGCATAAGAAAGTTCGTTTCTCTAAAACCCAATTGGGGCGAATCAAATAGGATCACGGTTCACTACATATTTTGTTCTTTGTACGACTTTGTGAAAAAGTCTGTATTATATTAACATCCGTATCATGCACGACGAATGTTCTCAAACATAATTAAATCCCCTTGAAGAAAGACGTAAACTAATTAGCCATGTTATTTAGTTATCTTTTTTCCACATAAATGGTTACAGGGGAAGAATTCATTCAATGCTGATCTGTGAACTGTTAATTATAAAAAAAAAAATCGAGGTAAATGATTGCAATGACATTGAAGAGAGAAATTTATTTCACGAATTCGATACAGTTGTGCGAGAAAATGAGCAAAGCTGCTACATGCCCAGACAGAAAGGTATGAAATATACCGTGATAATCTATATTTAATGTGCAAGAAGAGGCATTCTATCGGAGAATATATTTGATAACCTGACGTCAAAGTAGAATGAACCCACGTCTACATTATATTAGATGGACTCTGATGTAAGGAGAGAGACTAGCAGAGAGGTCTTGATTGATGGACTGTGAACTGCTTTTCCACAGCGTGATTCCCCGTCGTTCTCGTACAGAGATATTAAATTGATTAACGATTGCCTTATTACTGAAGGGTTTATTGTCTTTTGTGTGGGCAAAGCGATTATACACTTCGTTGATCTAAGCGGAAATGGGAATAAGTATCTGTGATAGTATGGACTGCCGGGCATTATAAAGCCTTTCGAGGTACACACAGAATGGGTTAATACTGCCTTGCGCTATGGTAACATGGGTAATATTAAAAATCAAGCGTTTTGTAGAAAGGTACTCTATTATTACCATTGTGCTGTGGTCTGTCCTAATACTTATTTCCCACTCTTAGTTACAAGGGGAACATTCGAGGAAATAATACGATGACAATCACGAAAACTATATCCCAGAGAGCTGTTACACGAGCGTTTGACTTCGAAAATATTAGCGAAACGCAGTTTGTATATCAAAATTTCGGCATGTATTCAGGTCATCATCATGTATGGTGACAACATGTTCCATGACCGGTTGATTACCTTTGAATTGTAGTGTAAGTCCTACTATACAGTGAACAATGTAATCAATAACTAGTGGAATCAACCGAAAATGAAATTAACCGCAAAGGTGCTCATATTAACTAACCGATGCAAAGAAGGTAATAACACCATCGAAATTTAATTTTTCTTTGATTTCACTGTCATGACATTACTGACTGTATAGTGTGTTTGTGAAATAAATATCTTTGAATTGTCTATAAATCTTATATATACCCATGGAATCTGTTTTGAACTACCATTTCTGCTGATGGCATCAATAAATATATGAAACATTGATGTACAAAATGGTTCCCTTACTATTTTCGGAGTCCCCTTCCTTCAGCATTGCGCCTAGTTAATCAGTGGATTCCAACGCGAAAGTGGTGTGATATACCGCCCTGAATCGAGTAAAGAATGACAAAAATATAATACCAATTACAAAAAAGACCTGTTGAAAGACAATTTTTTTCTGTTTTGCGCAACGCATTTATTCTATACTATGATCATAACATGTAGTCTTCGAAATATAAATTTACATTTACTTTTTAAAACTGTCGGCTGCAATGTTTGCGCAAGTCCCAAAATGTCACAGTAATCGAGTTGACCTTTTTTAAATCAATATTTCATCATAAGAATTGTATTAGGGTGGCTCATCTATAATATCTTCCCTATGGGATCATAGCTAATATCAAAAATGAAGTATATAGGTTCGTTATTGAGTTACATTGGACACTGTTGTCGTTATTGCCTTACGTATGATGCTCTTCCGTGTATGAACTAAATCGTGGTAATTGGGATTTCTGTTAGCATTTAGTAATCAGTGATTATATTGAGTTGCGAAAGAAAAAGAGTTGATTATTTTTGATGGGAATTTCCAAAACGTGGAAGAGTAATACAAATTTTCCACCACATACACTGCAGATAATGAACGCTTTCAAAGTGAAAGGAACAGTTGGTCCCAAAGTACAATTAATCCAATTTTGTGCATTTGTTTCTGTTGCTGTTCTGGGGTAAAAATCATAAGTTTTAAGAATTATGCCATTGGGGAAAAAAGAAACTAACCGCGAGTAATCATGATTGGTCAGTTTTTACTTGTCGGATTTTATTTGCTTTCTAGCTGTGTCATTCTTTAGATGACGACTTTACAACGAATATTATGGATTAAGAATACTGATCAGCAATACGGATTTGATATTTTTGGAACATCATGATGTCTTGCCGGCATCATTGAAAACTGTTGACCGCTTCTCGCTTACAGGAAACAAGCCTATGTTTATGTATACTATGATTGTCTTTTTGAATTTGGTGCTAATACTGTTATATGGAATGTGAAATAGGTCTTTGGATTATGGACGCGGATATTCTCTAATGGACGACGGCTGGATTATGAATGACGGACTAGACGCTTGTAATAGAGGCAATCAAGCAGATATTCATTTTTTTATCGGAAGCTGAGACCGCTGTTTTCTCTCTGCTGAAAATGGTTTCCCAGAGCTTTCCGCCAGCAAAAAGTTTCTTCAGATCAAGGCACTAAATCTTGAGGAAACGTAAGGAAACATGCGATTCCGAAGATCATCCGATTAAGACAAGCACAGCAAAGCAAGCTACCTTGAACGCTCTCATTTCATGTTGATACAGGATCCCCATATTTGAGGCGAAGTTGTTCTGTTACAATCACCATGATAACATTTTTATCACCTGGAAGTCAGCGCCGATTAAACTCATTTAACCTGGAAAGACTCACAAAATATGTGTTCGTTTCCTGCAAACATGAGCCGGTTTCGACATTCAGTGGACAGCCGACGTCCTTCTAAAATGTTCAATACGAAATATATTGTTCATATAACATACCACCATCAATACATTAGGAGGTTTCAGTCGTCTCATTCGCATCAGTGACGAAACAAATATCAGCCGTTAATCGAATGAGCGTCAAACTAACATTCTCGACAGTTACATTGTATCCTGTTAATTTATCACGTGACATTTCATGGAGAAATTGTATTTTGCCATCATTGTTAACACTTAACCCAAATACGCCATCGCTGTAGTATGGTATAATTATTCAAATTCAATATCATATTTCGGCAAGAGAACCGGCATTGTATTTGGCTTTGTGATCGCTATGTCGTACGTTATTGAGTTACACTGGACGAATGGAGATTGAGAAAGTCAAGTTTCGTCAAAAAGACTGTTGTCGTTATTTCCTTACGTATGATGCTTTTCCGTGTATGAATTTAAATCTTGGTAATTGGGATTATTATCTAAGTTCCTGTTAGCATTAAGTAATCAGTGATTATGTTGAGTTGCGAAAGTAAAACAGTTGATTATTTTTGATGGGAATTTCCAAAACGTGGAAGAGTAATACAAATTTTCCACCACATACACTGCAGATAATGAACGCTTTCAAAATGAAAGGAACAGTTGGTCCCAAAGTACAATTAATCCAATTTTGTGCATTTGTTTCTGTTGCTATTCTGGGGTAAAAATCATAAGTTTTAAGAATTATGCCATTGGAGGAAAAAGAAACTAACCGCGAGTAATCATGATTGGTCAGTTTTTACTTGTCGGACTTTATTTGCTTTCTAGCTGTGTTATAGAGGCAATCAAGCAGATATTCATTTTTTTATCGGAAGCTGAGACCGCTGTTTTCTCTCTGCTGAAAATGGTTTCCCAGAGCTTTCCGCCAGCAAAAAGTTCCTTCAGATCAAGGCACTAAATCTTGAGGAAACGTAAGGAAACATGCGATTGCGAAGATCATCCGATTAAGACAAGCACAGCAAAGCAAGCTACCTTGAACGCTCTCATTTCATGTTGATACAGGATCCCCATATTTGAGACGAAGTTGTTCTGTTACAATCACCATGATAACATTTTTATCACCTGGAAGTCAGCGCCGATTAAACTCATTTAACCTGGAAAGACTCACAAAATATGTTTTCGTTTCCTGCAAACATGAGCCGGTTTCGACATTCAGTGGACAGCCGACGTCCTTCTAAAATGTTCAATACGAGACATATTGTTCATATAACATACCACCATCAATACATTAGGAGGTTTCAGTCGTCTCATTCGCATCAGTGACGAAACAAATATCAGCCGTTAATCGAATGAACGTCAAACTAACATTCTCGACAGTTACATTGTATCCTGTTAATTTATCACGTGACATTTCATGGAGAAATTGTATTTTGCCATCATTGTTAACACTTAACCCAACTACGCCATCGCTGTAGTATGGTATAATTATTCAAATTCAATATCATATTTCGGCAAGAGAACCGGCATTGTATTTGGCTTTGCGATCGCTATGTCGTACGTTATTGAGTTACACTGGACGAATGGAGATTGAGAAAGTCAAGTTTCGTAAAAAAGACTGTTGTCGTTATTTCCTTACGTATGATGCTTTTCCGTGTATGAATTAAATCTTGGTAATTGGGATTATTATCTAAGTTCCTGTTAGCATTTAGTAATCAGTGATTATGTTGAGTTGCGAAAGAAAAACAGTTGATTATTTTTGATGGGAATTTCCAAAACGTGGGAGAGTAATACAAATTTTCCACCACATATACTGTAGAAAATGAACGCTGTCACAATGCAAAGAACAGTTGACCCCAAAGTACAATTAATCTAATTTTGTGCATTTGTTTCTGTTGCTTTTCTGGGGTAAAAATCATAAGTTTTAAGAATTATGCCATTGGGGGGAAAAGAAACTAACCGCGAGTAATCCTGATTGGTCAGCTTTTACTTGTCGGACTTTATTTGCTTTCTAGCTGTGTTATAGAGGCAATCAGGCAGATACTCATGTTTTTATCGGAAGCTGAGATCGCTGTTTTTTCTCTGCTGAAAATGGTTTTCCAGAGCTTGTCGCCAGCGAAAAGCTCCTTCAAATAACGTCAATATCAATCTTGAGAAAACGTAAGGAAACATACGAGTGCGAAGATTATCCGATTAAGACAAGCACAACAAAGCAAGCTACATCGAACGCTCTCATTTCATGTTGATACAGATAATACCTTTATTTGAGGTGGAGCGGTTCTGTTACAATCACCATAACATTTTTATCACATGGAAGCCATCGCCGATTAAACTCATTTAACCTAGAAAGACTGACAAAATATGTTTTCGTTTCTTGTATACATAAGCCAGTTCCGACATTCCGTGGACAGCCGACGTCCTTCTAAAATGCTCAATACGAGACATATTTTTGATATAACATATCACCATCAATACAATATGTTTCAGTCGTCTCATTCGCGTCGGTGACGAAACAAATACCAGCCGTTAATCGAATGAACGTCAAACTAACATTCTCGACAGTTACTTTGTATCCTGTCAACTTAACACGTGGATTTCATTGAGAAACTATATTTTGCCATCATTGTTAAAACTTAACCCAAATATGCCATCGTTGTAGTATGGTATAATTATTCAACTTCAATATCATATTTCGGCAAGAGAACCGGCATTGTATCTGGCTTTGTGATCGCTATGGTGTAAAGTATCCTATTCAGAATGTATTTTAACGAAATAAGAATAATACTCGAATGCACCGCAGCCATAAACCCGAAGACAAATTTGTGGATAACATCAAAGGGACCGTTTACAGGAAACGCTAATTTAGTGTATCGATTTCGCCACCAGGTCATTTGGTGTCCAATTTTCTTAACCGTAGCTCTGGAATCTGCGACAACACTTTAATTAAAGAGAGGTCACATGCGCGCAGTATATGTTGATGACGGAGGTAGCACA
Organism: Hanleya hanleyi; assembly: GCA_036873755.1. NCBI lineage: Eukaryota > Metazoa > Mollusca > Polyplacophora > Lepidopleurida > Hanleyidae > Hanleya > Hanleya hanleyi. Next base: position 17,278 of record JAVTVY010022598.1, on the reverse strand, counting down.
ACCTTCGCTTTGTAAAAATATACCTCCATATGTATATGAGTAGTATACACCGAGCATTTCGAGCCAAAAGCAAGCACTGCGCATGCGCAGAACCTTTTGTGACGTCACAGCGAAAAAATGTGGCGGCATTGGGGCGGTGTGGCATGCGTGTGGGGGTGGGTGGTGGGATGGATGGTGGGTTTAAGATGGCGGCTGTGGGGGTGGGTGGTGGGATGGATGGTGGGTTTAAGATGGCGGCTGTGGGGGTGGGTGGTGGGATGGATGGTGGGTTTAAGATGGCGGCTGGGGGTAGGTGGTGGATGGATGGTGGGTTTAAGATGGCGGCTGTGGGGTGGGTGGTGGGATGGATGGTGGGTTTAAGATGGCGGCTGTGGGGTGGGTGGTGGGATGGATGGTGGGTTTAAGATGGCGGCTGTGGGGTGGGTGGTGGGATGGATGGTGGGTTTAAGATTACAGCCCGAATCATAACGGACTGAAATTATTGAACCAGCACAGGGGCTTGGACTAGAAAGAGGGGGAGGGGGTTGTTTTTGTCGTTGGCGACCCTGTGCGACATGTTACTACTTTTACATCGGTAAAAGGAATAACATTACAGCCCGAATCATAACGGACTGAAATTATTGAACCAGCACTGGGGCTTGGACTAGAAAGAGGGGGAGGAGGGGTGTTTTTGCATGATTGCAGATATTGTCACTGTCGTTGGTGTCTAGACTTGTTCTGGGTTGTACAGTTCTGCCATGCGGAGGATGGGTACTAGTATTTCGCTGACGTCCTAGTAATAAACATAATCTATAGGTGTTGTACCATGTTAATAGGATCAGTCTAGCATCTGTACCACCCTAGGGTCGAGTGTTTATTGTCCCGTGTATCTCCGCAAGAAAACAACAAACAAAATGGCGGCTCCAGGATGGTGTGGGGATGCCCTTTCCATATCACGGCGTCGACCGTAGCGCCATCTGCACACATTGACGCAAGGGAGACAACTCGTGTAGCCTAAGGGTATGAAAATAGCCGTGTTGGAGCTAGGGGAGTTACTAATGGTCCAATGGGGTCGAGTGAGGTATCAATGTGAAGGTTAGGTGAAGGGGCATCTGTGTGGGGTTGAACTAGTGGCATTCTGCGCATGCGCGGTGGCCCAAGGGTATGGACATAGCCGTGTTGGAGCTAAGGGAGTTACTACTGGTCCGATGGGGTCGAGTGAGGTATCAATGTGAAGCTTAGGTGAAGGGGCATCTGATGGGATGGGTGTGGGGTTGAACTAGTGGCATTCTGCGCATGCGCGGTGGCCCAAGGGTATGGACATAGCCGTGTTGGAGCTAGGGGAGCTACTACTGGCCCGATGGGGTCGAGTGAGGTATCAAAGTGAAGCCTAGGTGAAGGGGCATCTGATGGACTAGCGGGTTTGAACTAGCGGCATTCTGCGCATGCGCGGTGGCCCAATGGTATGGAAATAGACGTTTTGGAGCTAGAGGAGCTACTACTGGTCCAATGGAGTTGTATGAGGTATCCATGTGAAGCATTCGTGAAGGGGCATCTGAAGGAGTGGGTGTGGGGTTGAACTAGTGGCATTCTGCGCATGCACGGTGGCCCAAGGGTATGGACATAGACATTTTGGAGCTAGCGAAGCCAATAATGGTCCGATGGGGTCGAGTGAGGTATCAAAGTGAAGCTTAGGTGAAGGGGCATCGGACTGGACTAGTGGCTCGGCCGTTGTCACCATTCTGCGCATGCGCAGACAGGGAATTCTGTATATATTTCATCCAAGTATAGCGGAAAGCGGTTGTCATGAATAACAACAAGTTGAGCAAGGTTTATACAGTTTATTATCCCCAATGTTACATCATACCCAGGCTGGGGGAGCCGCCCTGGGTATGTTTAGTATGTTCACAGCAAAACAAATTGAAATATCAAACACCATGTTTTATTATTTAACGCACCGTCACATTATGTACAAGTGTTTACGGAGCTCAAGTCAACGATCAGCATGTAGACATAGAGACTATGTGCGGCATCTTATGGTATTCATCAGTGCGCGGGTGACGCATTCAACCGATGGCGGTGGTCGGTCAGCTTGGTAAGGAAGAACGTGGCATTGGTGACCTTCTCTACGACCCATTGTATGTTGGGGCGTTCACGATGTGCCCATCTCAAGGGTTCCACGGTGTCCAGTATCTCCAGCATCGTCTCTAGTGACCTCCGGTTAATGATGGTGAGCGGTTGGTCAAACACATGGCTGTTATTAATGGCATAATAATACCGTAACTGGTCCGTCTTTTTGTGACGTAAGATGTACCCGAAAGCAACATTCAATTTGAAGGCCGTAGTTTGATCTTTGAAGATGGCTTCCACGTAGCTGCGTAGACGGGTGAGGTGGGTCAGTGGGAAATTGTAGATATCTGGAATGGGGCGATCACGGTGGAAAATGTGCCGTATCATGGGCCATTGGCGCCGATCGATGTCATTCACTGGATGGGCGTCATGTAACAGATCGCTGGGAATATCCACTGCATCTGCAAAATGTCCGATGTCGTCAGGCGTATGACTGGCAACAGCAATGCTAGGGACTGGCTGGATATCTAGGCTCTTCTGAACTGTGGGTATAGGCGGGCTCTCCGTGATCGCATCACCAATGGCGTTCGTCTCCCCGGGCTTATCTTCATTGGGTCTCACCTTCCGCGGCTCCTCTTCAGTAGGAAGTTGTCGCCCAAACCGTAGAGACGGACCATGAATCAAACACTGATGCCGTCTTAACTGACTGCGTCGTTTGAAGAGTTGACCACATTCATTACATTGTTCCTTCGCGCCCTCGTGGAGTGAGCGTTCGTGGCGCAGTAAAGCATCTTCCTGATTAAATAACCGTGCGCAGGTTATACAAGTATATAGTGTACCGTTGTGGGTGGAGGCCTCGTGGCGTCGCAAATCTTCTGGGCGAGTAAACTGCTTCTGGCAAGTTGTGCAAGTGAACATCTTGGTGGTTGACAGAGTGTCTGATGAAACGGCCAGGCCGCTTCCCTTTTATAGCACGCTAGCTGGTAATCTAGTTTTAGCACACTCTACCCCAAGTCGAAGATCGAGACTGGTGTACTGGTGTACGACTGAGCGGCATTGCGCGCGCGCGCATGAACACCCTCATGCATACCTCAATGCAGGCGCAGACGCGAAGTGCCCGGATGTAAAAATGACGTCACTTCCGGTTTGGGTGAATGGAGCGTGACGTTTGGACATGTCCAGACTTGTCTGACCGCCATTGTTGGAAAATGGCGGATAATGGCGGATGGTGGCCGCCATTGTGGGGAAATGGCGGCTAATGGCGGCTAATGCCGGAAGGTGACCGCCATTGTGGAAAAACCCCACAGACAGGTCAGAACATGCATTCCTATGATGTTCACGCATAATAAAAGGATTGATCTGTAATCTGTCTTGTTGTTGTTGCTCTCTATTTTGGACTAACCCATCAGAATAGTACGTATCACGGACTACACCCGACGTCTAGGCGCGCATGTGTGATATGGTCTATAAAACACGTCTCTCGGGATCACACACCTTCATTTCTACGGTTGCAGAGCCATGACGGAGATCCAGCCCTGTGCGACTCGCATTTTACAGCATGCCACCGCGGTGAATTCATTCACGGGTTACCGAGCAGTGGTCCGGTTCATGTTTGCAGATGGCGATGACAACGAGGGACGACGCCAGATCCTGAACGAGTTCACAGAAGCGGTCCTCCACAGAGTGCACTCGATGAAGAGGCGTGCCATCACTCATCACTACTGGACTATGACAGCCATCCTTGATGCTCGCGCTATGGACCAGGAGCGCTCACGCCGGAATCAGCGCCGGCTGGTTGGCCTCACACTAGTCTGTGCCCTATTGACCCCGGCGCTGTGGTATTGACAGTGGGGACTATAAATACGAGGGTCAGACAGAGTGTGTGTCATTCACCGTTCGACATTGGACCAAGCATGTCACCCGTCCTACAAGCCATCCTGCCCCTTACACCCCGGGTGGGGTTACACGTCTATGAAGATAAAGTCACCCTGGTGGAAGACCGTGGAGTTTGCTGGTCGCCCGCTGAGACCGTATCGAATACGGTGACGCTACCTCGTGACGGCTGGACCAAATTTAAACGGGTGTTGAGCGGCGAGCTCGATGGACACGTCATCCACATAGACAATGCCATCTACGTATACCGTGGACCTTTCTTCCCACGTCTGGGCCGCTACCAAGACCCCCGCTCTGTGGACAGCCTTCGAGAAAGTGGTGTCAATCGTGGACCAGCTGTTTACACCGGACGAGCGGTCATCAGATGAGTTGGAGTGGGCTCGTGCCCTGAGAGAATCGGCGGCAGAACCCAATGAACAACTACATGAATCCGACGACGATGCCATTGATTACCCGGCTACACTCAACCAGCCCAGTGATATGACCACCTGATCCTTTTGATCTCACGGGGTTGTCCCTATAAATACGAGAAACAGTCAACTCTGGTACCATTCACGTACTGACCATGGCGGAGCGTGTGATACTGGCGTATCTCAGCTTGACCCCCGAGGTTTTCCTGCACGTGTATGCGGATAAGGTCGATATCATGGAGGAGGTTGGAGACATCTGTGATGCGGACCCTACACAACCGCGCCCGGCTCACATTCGTCTGTCCCGGGAGGGCTGGACCAAATTCAAACGGGTGTTGTCTTGTGAACTGGACGGCGATCTCATCCACTTGTGTCACGATGTGTACATCCGACGCGGCCCTTTCTTTGCTCAATTGGCTCGGCTAGATGGGGGTACAGTGCATTTTACCCTTCTCCCTGATCTATGGTCTGCATTGGAAGATGCCGTGGTAGATGTGGATGAAGTGTTTATCAAGCGGTCATCAGACGAGTTGGACTGGTCATTTGCCATGGACACTGTGAAAGCCAATGAAGAAAATCAGAAAGAAACTCCGGCCCAAGATATACCCGTTATAAATAAACGATAGAGCCATGGTGCATCATCATTGTGTCACCATGAAGCGCTGGGAGAAGGTGCTGGATAACTTATACTACAGTCCCGACAGTCCGGCGGCCTATAGTGCATTGTCGGCTCTCTATCGAGCGGCCAAACCCCAGGGATACAACGTGCCCAAGTCCGAGATTGGTTAAGAAGACAAGACACCTATACCTTACATCGATCTGTCCATCGCCATTTTCTACGGAACCGGGTCATCGCGGGAGGAATAGATGCCCAGTGGCAAGCGGATTTGGTCGATATGAGCGCCTTTGCTAAACACAACGATGGGAATCGGTATATCTTGACGTGCATCGATATCCTATCCAAGTATGCGTGGGTGGTACCCATCCGGACGAAAACAGGGGCGAATCTCATAGCGGCGTTCAAAGACATCTTCAAGACCGGGCGCAAACCTTTGTATTTGCAAACCGACGAAGGCACAGAATTCCTCAACAGACCGTTCCAACAGTTTCTGAAAGCCCAGAAGGTGTTTTTCTTCCATACGTATGAGACCAAGGCTTCCGTGGTGGAAAGGTTCAACAGGACATTCAAAGCCTGCATGTATAAATATTTCACCTATAAGAATACAAGGCGGTACATCGATGTTCTCCCGAAACTGGTGAGGGGTTACAATCGAGCGTATCATCGGAGTATAGAGAGAGCCCCCATTACCGTGACCCAACGCAATGAAGCCCAAGTCCGGGTGTCTGTAATTAGGCTACCGCAGCGAACGATTTAGCTGCGGTGTACAAGGTCGGGTGGACCCGTAATGATCAGTGGCAAAGTCGGCGGCAAGTTCGAGAAAGTTACGGTCTAACTGGAGCGATGAGCACTTCCTTGGATTAAACGGCGCTCACCCCAACAGCAGCGAGTCTATGAACTGGAAGATCTTCAAGGGAACCGTTGCTAGGGACGTTTTACGAGACGGAATTACAGACTGTCGTAAAAACACAGCAAGACTACTACACGGTGGAGCAGATTTTGAAAACGGAACGTCGACGTGGCAAACTGTTTCATTTCGTGAAATGGCAAGGTTGGCCCAGTTCCTTCAATTCCTGGGTCGCCGCCAACCAGGTGAAACGACTATAAAGCCAGACACCACTGCCGTCATCCTTCATTCCACGTCCGACCACAGTGCTATGGACCAACAGCAGCTGCCTCTGAAGACAGCGCCTCCCAAAACGCGCAAAGCGCAAGTGGGTTTTGTGGTGATAGTGCTAACCCTGCTGAGTGTGTTGTACGGAGGTGTGTTTTACGACGTAGCCTATGTCAGCACGTTACTTAACCAACTGAGAACACCAGCCACCAGCGAAACCGGTCTACAGAGAGCAGCAGCCAACCCCGTATCGAGCCCAGTCACCACCACCACACCCCGTGTACAAGCCACGTCGAGCTCCACACCAAGCTTTACACCTACACCAAGAACACCCACTACGTCTCAAGACCCACCGGATTTCATCCCTCACAGTGAACAGACAACGACCACCGACGTTGTACCCACCCCATCATCATCCCTGACAGTGTACAGACAACGACGACCGACGTTGTACCCACCACCACTCCAGTTCACTCGTACCAAATTTACAAGAGCGGGTTACCACGACAACGGATACACCTCGAACCATGGACCCCCGTTGGCAGCATCCCTTCACGTGTCTCATCGCAGGACCGACGGGTTCCGGCAAAACGCACTTCGTCAGGAAGCTCCTTCAACACGCCGACAGCATGATCACCCCACCCATTGCCCGAGTCGTGTGGTGTTACGGAGAATGGCAGGCAGCGTATGCAGCAATGCCCCACATCACGTTCGTGGAAGGCCTACCCAACCTGGCCGATTTGGAACCCGACACCTTGGTGGTTCTGGATGATCTCATGGCGGAGACGGATGCGCGGGTCACCCAACTCTTTACCAAAGGCAGCCATCATCGACGGCTCAGCATCATCTACATTGTGCAGAATCTGTTCAGTAAAAACAAAGAACATCGGAACATCAGCTTAAATGCCCACTACCTGGTGGTCTTCAAAAACCCGAGAGATACCACTCAACTGCTGCACCTGGCGAGACAGATATATCCCGGCCGCACACCGTTTGCGTTGGAAGCCTTTAAAGATGCCACAACCCCTCAGCACGGGTATATGCTCTTCGACCTCAAGCAAGCCACCCCCGACCACCTTCGACTACGGACCGGCATCTTTCCCGGAGAGACCCACCACGTGTACTTGCAAAAATAATGTAAACACACCCACAGTGGCTCCCCCAGCTGGGATGTGTGTGTGTTTATGATGGAGATAATAAAAAGAATGAATACCACAGCAGGGTTGACTTTGTCTCTGAGATAGATAAAAAGGGCAGAGTTGTGGGTTCTGGCATTAGTTGTACATGATGTCTGCGCGAGTACGGAAGCACGCTCCCACGCTCCGTGTATTGAAGACGGCCCCACCCGAGTTGGTCCGAACCATTGTACGCGGTGCGGACCCTGACCTTGTACGCTGTCTGTGCGAGATCGGGTACAACCTGTTAAAAGGCAACGTACCACTCACTCCGGCTCAGAAGACCAAGTTGGCCAAGCATAAGACAGGTCTCCGAACCCTAGTCCAGAAGCGGGTCGCTCAAACACAAAAGAAAAAGGTGTTACAGAAAGGCGGCTTCCTCGGGGCCATCTTAGCACCGTTGGCCGCTTCCGTGTTGGGTCCAGTATTGGGTGGACTCTTCGGCCGACAATGAACCACACGAAAAAAATGGTCCTCGTCGAACCACGATTCCTTCAAAACCTCCAATCACCCTACCCTGTCCCACCTACGGTGAAGACCATAAACACCCTCGATGGAGAGATGCAACAGATCTTACAGAGACCGGGGTTAAGCGACAGTGAGAAAGTACAACGGTACAATGAGACGCTTCAACGGTACATGACGTTCATGGACCAATACAAAACCCTCTCTACCCCACCACCACCACCACCACCACCACCACCACGTGACAGACCGCCGACCTCAGCACCGCTCCAACAGCCGCCATTACCAGGGGTACCACCCACAGCCCCACAGTGGGTGGAAGACGAAGTCCTGAAGAGTGTACCTGCCTCGTTCAAGAAACAAGCTGGCCTGGTATTACAACGGATGAAACAGAATCCTAACATGACTTGGAATGATAAAGGCGAACTCCTGGTACAGAATCAGGTGGTCCCGGGGACCCACATGACGGATTTAGTGAATGATCTGATGCGTCAACGCAGGTCGCACACCGATCCTCGAGGATGGGAGGTCTTCGCTCAAGGCTTGAAAGACATGCATGTACCACAGGAATTGATGGGGAACCCCCAGCGCTGGGCCTTTATGCAGCGAACCCAGCAATCGCCGAGTGGCCCACTACCTTCTTGGGAAGCCGACTGGGAGCCGGAGTCACCCCCCAAAACTCCACCACCACCACAACGGGCACCTTCTTTTCAAACCTTTAAAAAACCACCCTCGATCAGGATACCCCACATCTCCAGAGCCGTGACACGTAGCAAGTCAACGCGACGAACGGACACAACCGCCCAAGGCCTGGAACACCTATTAAAACCAACAGCAGCAGCAGGACAGCTCAGTCGCCATGTTTTACCTGACCCTACCCAGTAACAGTTCGCTGTATGTGTTTCCTGACAACACCGTGGTCAAGTATGTGACTCAATTACCACAACCGTTACATTTACCTGGGCGCTGGGAATGTGGCCTCGTGGATATCCAGTACCCTTACTCATGGTACAACGTGCGAGCCAATGAAGTGTGGTACGAGGTGACCTACGAAGGCAAAAACACCCGACTCACCCTGCCCGAAGGCCAATACGATACCCCCAAGGAGTTCATGGGTGGGCTGACAAGACTGTTGCATTATAAGGCTCTACGGGAGGTCACGAATACTTCAACACCCATCAAATCCTTTACCCTTCAAGAATCACGTGGACTTCGATTACAACGCACACAACGACAAGGCACAGCTTATCGTCACCGGCAAGGCGAGTGTCGTACTGAGTCCTATCCTACAGCAAATGCTGGGTTTCGATCTAAAGACGTTCGCTGGTCCCACCGAACACCATGGCGAGATCCCGATGGATATGAAGTCGGGTATGTACGGACTCTACGTCTACTCGGACGTGGTGGACAACCACATCGTGGGCGATATCAACACACCTCTGTTACGGGTAGTGCCCATTAAAAAGACGTACGGAGATCAAGTCACCCACAGTTTCATCCACATGCTCTACTTGCCCGTACGGCAAACCGACATCAACACGATCACGGTGGATATAAGAGATGACACGGGACGACCGGTGGCATTCGAACGCGGGAAAGTGGTGCTGACACTTCATTTTCGATAAGCACGTGCTCTCCACTTTGCATATTGAAAGTACCTTAAGAGTGCGATGCACGCAGCTATATGGACTATTATGCCCAACAGGCCGGGGGTGGCTTTCCGGTCTTTAGCGGTGCACGCATGCAACGAGGACATGGGCTAGGGAGCATACTCGGCAGCATCGTCAAAACGTTCCTGCCCTTGGTGACGCGTGGGGTTAAAGCAATGGGTAAACAAGCGGTACGCAGTGGACTGCACGTGGCCGGTGATGTCTTGGGGGGTACGGCACCCAAAGAGGCCTTGAAACGGCGGCCCAAAGAAGCGGGAGGCGTCTTGGTGGCCAAAGCACAACGCACCGTAGGGAATAAAAGAGCTGCCCCACCGAGACCACGCACCAGTCGACGACCGACCCAGCGACGACGCACATCGAAGAAGACAAAGGATATCTTTTCTTAAACATGTCCTTGATCCACGCCGAGTCCTGCCCCTCCACCAACAGTGAATTTGATTTGTGGACCGTGCCGCCCACACAGACCGGTGCCGAACAAGGATTATGGGTGGAGCATCTCCCGCTCTCCAGCATCAACGAAACCGGGCCCATCGAGTTCACCATCAGTAAAGCGGATACGGCCTATGTGGATTTAGCCCATACATACTTGTATGTGAAAGCCAAGGTGGTCAATGGAGCTGGCACCAGAATCGTTGACCAAGCAACGGTGGGCCCGACGAATCTCTGGCTGCACTCGATGTTTCAACAGGTGGATATTTTTCTCAGCGACAAACTCATCAGTGACTCCACCAACACGTACCCGTTCCGAGCCTACATCGAGACACTGTTGTCGTATTACAAGCGTCTAGTCCGTCATTCATAATCCAGCCGTCGTCCATTAGAGAATATCCGCGTCCATAATCCAAAGACCTATTCCATTTCCATATAACAGTATTAGCACCAAATTCAAAAAGACAAAAGTATACATAAACATAGGCTTGTTTCCTACAAGAGAGAAGCGGTCAACAATTTTCAATGATGCCGGCAAGACATCATGATGTTCCAAAATATCAAATCCGTATGGCCGAGAGGCTAAAAAGTCTCAGCTGACAGCCGGTTTATTCTACCAGGACACACCCGAGCACATGGACACGGTGGACAATGTGGGATATAACAAACGGAAGGCTTTCACTGCGAACAGTGCCTCGGTGGATATGATGGGTCGACTGCACACAGACATGTTCATGCAAGACCGGTACCTCTTGAACAAGATCCCCATCAAAATCCGACTGATACGGGCGCCTCCGACCTTCGCCTTGATGGCCACTAACGTAGAGGGGCATGCAGCGGACTATAAGATTGTCATCCAAGAGGCAGTGCTGTATGTCCGAAAAGTGAAACCGAATCCAGCCGTTCAATTGGGACACATGAAAGCCTTGGAAACAAAACCAGCCCAGTACCCTATCCGACGTGTACAAACCAAAGTGTTCTCTGTGCCTGCTGGAAATATGGGCGCCAACAAAGAAAACCTGTTCCTGGGGGAACTACCCAAGCGATTGATCCTGGCCTGTGTGGAAAATACCAGTTTCAGCGGAGCCTACCCAGAGAATCCGTTTGACTTTCAACATTTCGGCATCAATTTTGTGGCCCTGCATGTGGATGGACAAAAGGTGCCAGCCACGGCCTTAACACCGAACTTTGGGAGCAGGAATTTCATTCGAGCCTATCAGAGCCTGTTTACAGCCACCGGTCAAATCAACCAGGACGAAGGGAATTTCATCAGTCGGGAGCACTACGCGAACGGATACACGTTGTTCTGTTTCGATCTGACCCCCACCTTAGAGAACGACCATCAGCTGGCCCTGGCCAAGCAAGGCAATTTACGGGTGGAAATCCACTTTGCACGAGCCCTGGCGACCACTGTCAATGTGATCTGCTACGCCGAGTTTGACAACATCATTCAAGTGGACAAGGCGCGCAACGTCCTGTGTGACTTCTCCACCTAACATGGATACAGACCAGATAACCACCGTGCTGGAGAATGACCCAGAGACACGTATGGTCTTTCAAGGGGTGTTCGCCCGAGATGTGTTCCCATTAGACCGTATGTATCCTGCTGCTTACGTTCTCAACACGGACCCGATGGATCGACCCGGTGAACATTGGGTGGCCGTGTACTTGACAGAACAGCAGGGCGAATACTTTGACCCGTACGGCCTGCCACCCTCCATCCCGATTTAACAGACTTCATGGATCAAGGCACAGAGACGTGGTGTTGGAGCAGTCAAACGTTGCAAAGCCTGACCAGTAGCGTGTGCGGACAATATTGCTTGTTTTACCTGTACCATCGATGCCGGGGAAGACCCTTATCTACCATAGTACAGATGTTTGACGAGTACCCCAAGGCCGAGGACCGCGATGTACTCGTATATGACTGGGCCGCCCATCATTTCAATGTACAAGTCCCGTTCTGGGCTTAAGTTAATTACAAGCCCCTTGTTCTGGGCTTAAGTTTACAAGCCCCCTGTTCTGGGCTTCAGTTTACAAGCCCCTTGTTCTGGGCTTCAATTCTTTCAATGTACAAGCCCCTTGTTCTGGGCTTCAGTTTTCACGTGGTTGTTCTCACGTTGTTGTTGTTACCAAAATGAGATCTCACCAAAAAACCCTGTCTTGTGTGTTTTATTCATAATGCATAAATGCCCAATGTGGAGATTCAGTCAAACTGAAATCAGTGGTGTAGGATGGGGCCAAAATGTAACCCATCAATGTTAGAATGCAAGAGCACTATAGTAAAAATAGAGAGCCAATGAAATCAGCCTACAGACCAGGTACGTGTTTTTGGTCTAGGTTTGGAGCGGGCATTTCATTGAGGTACGTGTATACGGTGAGTGAAGAGACTCGTCCAACACGTATACATTATGACTATAAGTTCTATGAGCATAATGCATGAAACTGGCTTTGAACACCGTATTAGCCAATCAGTGGCCTAGAATGGAGCCAAAGGTAACCCATCCATGTCCAGAAAACATTACCCGGGTGTACAAGAACCCAGATGTAGGCGCGGACGTCAGCGAAAGCACACCGTGAGTACCCCAATTCGATTGGCTGATTGTTCGACCGCTGATTGGTTCTTTTTCTCGACCGCTGATTGGCTCTTTTTTCTCGATCGCTGATTGGTCCAAATGGACCTGCCCATCCTTCCCAGGTTCATTTACAATCCCCTTTTTGGGGTTCAAGCTCTGACTATATCGATGCCGCAACATTGTCTCATTGGACATTGGACCGTCTGACCTGGAGGTGACCTTTGACCTTTTGACCCGCGCGCGCGGGCACTGCCGGGGATGACGCGCGCGCTGCGGCCGGAGAACCCGCGCGCGCTGCGGGGCGCCGGGACGGGGGCGGGAAAACACCCCGGAGGGTTGAACGTTGGAACTCTTCTGGGTTTGGAGGTAGTTTTAGTGAAAACCGGAAGTGACGTCACACACTTGCGCAGACCCACCAAACCACGTCCGAAGGTGAACGCCATTGTGGGGGAAAAAAAACCCCCCAGTACATCAACACACACAAACAAGTCTAGACATGTACCCAAGGTCACGCCCCATTCACCCCAACCGGAAGTGACGTCACAACCCCCACGTGACCTGCGCAGCAGAATGGATACGACACCCTAGTGTAACCCCCTCACCTAGGCTTCACATGGATACCTCACTCGATCCCATCGGCCCATGAGAAACCCCGCTCGAGCCCAAAACGTCTATGTTCATACCCTTGGGCCACCGCGCATGCGCAGAATGGTGACAACGCCCAAGCCGCTAGTCCAGTCAGATGCCCCTTCACATAAGCTTCACTTTGATACCTCATATGACCCCATTGGACCATGAGTAACTCCCCTAGCTCCAAAATGGCTATTTCCATACCCTTGGGCCACCGCGCATGCGCAGAATGGTGACAACGCCCAAGCCGCTAGTCCAGTCAGATGCCCCTTCACATAAGCTTCACTTTGATACCTCATATGACCCCATTGGACCATGAGTAACTCCCCTAGCTCCAAAACGGCTATTTCCATACCCTTGGGCCACCGCGCATGCGCAGAATGGTGACAACGCCCAAGCCGCTAGTCCAGTCAGATGCCCCTTCACATAAGCTTCACTTTGATACCTCATATGACCCCATTGGACCATGAGTAACTCCCCTAGCTCCAAAACGGCTATTTCCATACCCTTGGGCCACCGCGCATGCGCAGAATGCCACTATTTCAACCCCACACCCAGCCCATCAGATGTCCCCTCACATAAGCTTCACTTTGATACCTCATATGACCCCATTGGACGATGAATAACTCCCCTAGCTCCAAAACGTCTATTTCCATACCCTTGGTCCACACGAGTTGTCTCCCTTGCGTCAATGTGTGCAGATGGCGCTATGGTTTGGATGGACGCCGTGATGTGGAAAGGGCGTCCCCACACCATCCTGGAGCCGCCATTTTGTTTGTTGATTTCTTGCGGAGATACATGGGACAATAAAAGCTCGACCCTATGGTGGTACAGATGCTAGACTGATCCTATTAACATGGTACAACACCTATAGATTATGTTTATTACTAGGACGTCAGCTTCACTTTGATACCTCACTCGACACAATCGGACCATTTGTGGCTCCCCATCGCCATGTTGGTCCCACACATCGCCGCCATTTTGAACACACAGGCCGCCATTTTGAACCCACAGGCCGCCATTTTGAACACACAGGCCGCCATTTTGAACCCACCACCCACAGCCGCCATTTTGAACCTACCACCCACAGCCGCCATTTTGAACCCACCACCCACAGCCGCCAGTTTGAACCCACCACCCACAGCCGCCATTTTGAACCCACCACCCACAGCCGCCATCTTGGTCTCCAGAGGATGATGAACGACACAGCCAGAGTTGTCTTCCCCTAGTGCGGGTTTTTGCCACCAATGTGTACAGATGGCGCCACTAGTTCCTCCTCAATCCTCCTCATGACGTCACTACATCCGGGTGAAAGGGCCCTCCAAATCCGTAGACGCTACTACTCATGCACTAAAGGGACTGTCGAGCGTCTTTCACAGCGAATAACGCTATAGGTATATGATAAACTTGAATAATGTCGTCCATCAACAAAAAATATGACCATCGACAAAAAAACCCGACTAACATATAACATCATCTTATAACCAGACTTGAAGACAAAATAGCAGAGAAACTAATCACATCAATTATGAGGAAGCCAATATATGGAGCGCCTGTAGGTGTAAATGAAATCAAATCGAAGGCGAATGCACAAGACACGAAGACCGCGTAACCCATCACTGACTATAACCATAGCAAGGTCATCACTCTCTCGAAGGACGTCAGCTTAATGGTCATCTTCCCAGTCATCTGTCTAAAGCCTGCCATTATCCTCTTCACACAAACCGACGCCATGGTGTGAAAATTGGATTCTTGTAGAAATTTAGACGGCAACTCTCGGTCTTCGCGCCCTGTACTATGGTGATGGTCATAATTTTTTCTCGCAGAAAGACGTCTCTAATACAGGCTTTGAATCCGGCAATGCCGTAATGTGACACATATCGAGTTCAACATCTTATTTTGTTAATTTGGTTGCTATCGTACATTTGGAAAAAGGCAGTTAATGGCATTAGTCAGTGCTATTCATACACAGTCCTTCTTTATTTATTAATAATTCCAATTACTCAGTATTCCATCGTATGTGGTCAACCTTGTTCACGTCCAGTCTGCGGCAGCGCAGAAATACATATTCACAATTTTGTAGCACACATTTCTATTGATAGTCACAGCTCCTTTCTTTCCGAACTGTCGATTGATCTGGTAATATTCAAAAGCTTTCCTGATCACAATGGATAATAAACTGGATTGTTTAACCCTATCTGGCCTGGGTTTTTTGGGACCTGTCGTGGCCTGGGGAGATTGGCGAAATACACCCCCCCATAACTATTTTTCTTACCCTTTGAGCTAGGAGGCTGAAACTTAGTACACTATACCCTTTGGTCAAGCCCTTCTAGAAAATGTAAAAAAAAGTCCAAGATGGCCACTTTAATGACGTCACAGTGACGTCATTTTCAAAAACGTCGATTTTTTGGTCAGATTTTCCGAGTTTTTTATTTATGCAATTTCTCCGCAAAAACTGCACGATAAATTAGTAAATACTAATGTGATGTGAATAAAATAGTTTTTGCCCACTTTTCGTCGCGAAAAAGCAGAAATTTTGAAGAAATATGATATAAACATCACTTTTGTGGTATCCCACGTGGTCGCCATCTTGAATTTGCCCATGATCCTCTGCTCGGTAAGTTATGCAAATAGGCTCAACAGGACCCCAATATGATGAACTATAAAAGCACGGAGTTTCAGCTCAAAGTTTGGTAGGGAGAGGGGGATTTTGGCCCCCCAGGCCAGGTAGGGTTAATTAATGGAGCCGTCTGCACATGTGGAGAAAGTGTTTCTATGTCTTAAAATTATTACTGTAAAGCGAAGTTAATCAATTAATATCGTGCGCATATATATTTCCTTTGGCCGTTCCCTGCGAGCATCAGGAGATGGGGATAGGCATGATGGTTTTTCTTTTTATCTCAAATATGTATCTTTTTTGTCTCGGTCATATATCACCAGCCCTGGAGTTAAACATAGCACACACATAGTCGACCGATGATCAGGAGATTGTCTCGTTGTCCACAAATAATGGCAGTTGGTGGAAAATAAGATCATACTGTGGGAGGTCTTTGATATATGTGTTTACTCTTCTCCATGTAAGCCGTTAGAGAAAAACTGTGTTCAGCAGTCCAGGATATTCACACAACGTGGTTCAATAATTGAAACCTTATTGAGCTGGGCGATTTGGGGCCTTTTCGTGTCCTTTGAATATTTTTCTTACCCCTTGAGCTAGGACTCTGAAACTTACCACACTGTATCCTTGAGTCAAGCTCTACTAGAAAATGTAAAAAATCTGAGATTGTCACCACGATGACATCACAGTCACGTCATTTTTAAAAAAGGCATTTTTGGGACGATGTTTCGGTCAGATTTTTCGAAATTTTTATTTATGCGTTTTCTTCGCAAAAACTACATGATAAATTAGTAAATTATGATCTGATATGAAATGAAAACGTTTTCAGGTTTGGAAAGCTTGTCTGCGCCTATTGTTATGATTGTTATATATATATTGTTATAGGACATATTGTATTCGCTTGTTGCAGACGGTTTCTCCGTATCCTAGTCTGAATGTGAGGTACCGGGGAGGCTTTCCTGTGGTGTCCTATTGTTGCTTTTTATTCGCCAGGCGTCGTCATTTTTTCCTATCTCTTACATATCTCATCAGTTTATCTTGTGAGCTATTCATGTGCTTGATATGAAAGGCCGGTGTTAACGAAAAGGTAGTCTGTTATGATTGTTGGCTGTTTACTATCTTTTAATACAGCTAAAACTTGTTTTCCTGATACAAATGGATCTGGAATGATATAGTCTTCCCATAGAAAAGCACAGAGAGCTGGTCCTATATTGGTTTATATAGAAGTTAGTGTCATACATTTAGGTGAATTATGGTATAGGGTTATAAGTCTTCGTTTCGTGCTTCATATCCATAAAATTCTTCAAGAGTCCGCCCTGGTAGATTGACTGTAAATGATTAACGGGTGATTAAACCTGTGCACGTTGTCGCGCATCTTTAATGTATGCATCAGTATATGCAATAAATCAGCTTTTAGGGATTCAGGGAGATTTTCGCTTCTGTAATCAACACACCTCATTCGATCGATTTACATCGCCAAATTTCAATCAGGTATGAAACACAGGCATTTCTCCGATGATGCCGTCAATACACATCAAAGCTGTTATTTTGTCCTCCAAGTAACCAGCTTTCCGATCTTGCTACATTGGATTGCTAATTCATCCATCAGCTGAAACAACGTCATTTCGGAAATGGTT
>JAVTVY010022597.1:0-91494 GCA_036873755.1 Hanleya hanleyi | reverse complement strand
CCTATAGATTTCTTATTATGCGGGAATCCATCAATGCTAAATGAGAAAGTCACAAAAACAGACGGATTCTCTGATATTATCTGATATTAGAACGTCAACAGCACTCGGTTTGTTGACGAGAAAATTATTGCCTCAATTTTATATGATGTCATTTATCTGTCAAACAATGCTATACGAAAACGGTCATTGCATTGTTTAACACAAACAGTTAGTGATGATGCAGACTGTCTGTCTAATATCATATATGATGTCTATATTCGAAAGGCATTTTTTCACATGTCTAGTTTTTGACTCCATTAAAGTTAAAATCAGGGAAATCAATCGTTATAAGATTGTATTAAAACGTCACTGGCAATATGGAGTTTTACTTTGTGAAATCTCTGCTTTCGCTCTCTAATAGTTGCAAAATACACGATTTTTCACATAAGTGCGGAGAATAAATTGATTATGGCTTCCGTTTAGAAATTATGGGGCACAAACCGTGAAACATCCGAAGACATGGCTGTTATTTGTAGAAAACTAATTTGATCAATGTTTGTTTATGATCCTAAAAGCATTTCGTTCGTTTGTCTTCACCTGCCAGGTTTGTCTCCTCTTTCTGTGGACGAAGGTGGATTTAATTTTCTTGAATACATATTTACTTGAGAGATACGATATCGAACAAACTATGCATATGAAGCCCGTTGAAATATTTCTGATATGTCTTGCTGACATCATTGAAAACGCTTCATGGTTTATTTTGATTATGTTTGTACCAGAGGCCTGCGGGGGTGAAATACCCTCCTCCTCCTACCAAACTTTCTGCGCTATGTCCGGAACGACAAAAAATGGAGAGATGAAACTCCGTGACTTTATAGTTTACCATATTGGGGACATTTTGAGTCTATTTGCATAAGCCCCGAGCAGAGGATCATGGGTAAATTCAAGATGGCGGCCCACGTGGGGTACCAGAAAAGTGATGTTTTCGTCATAGTTCTTCAAAATTTCTGCTTTTTCGCGATGAAAAGTGGCCAAAAACTGTTTTGTTTGACATTACCTTAATATTTATTAATTTATCATGCAGTTTTTGCGGAGAAATTGCATAAATAAAAAATCAGAAAATCTAACAGAAAAATCGATCAAAAAATTCGTTCTTGAAATTGACGTCACTGTGACATCACAGCAGCCATCTTGAAATGTTTTACATTTTCTGGTAAAGCTTGACCCAAGGATACAGTGTGGTAAGTTTCAGCCTCCTACCTCAAGAGATAAGGAAAATAATTAATGTGGGGGGGGCGGCATTTCGGCCTAATGGCCCCCAGGCCAGGACAGGCCCCATAAAACCCAGGCCAGATAGGGTTCATACGCATTTTGAATTGGTGCTAACTGCCATACGATATAGGTATTTCGATTATTGCCACGAATAGTCTTTATAGACGATGTCTGCTAATCGATGCGTATATGAACTTTTGTAAAGATTTTGCTGTTTACTGTTCCAGAATAGGTTGGAAAAATCAGAGGAGAGATGTAAGTTTAAGTGTTCCGTATGTATAAAATCACATAGTGTTAAGGCTAAACTATGAAGTACCACCACTCTAGAATTCTCTCGTACATTAAAGTCGCAAAACACACTACCGTGACCTGCAGGATAACCGTGGTTACATTTCCGAGCGCGTCATCATTTCCGTTTAACCTTAGGATAAAACAGTATACGATATATTCTCCAGTAGCAGACACCATCACAATGTGTGACTGAGCAACATACTTTAGCAAACGACCTGACAATTCGCTTGGGTCAGAAAATACTCCCCACGTCTGTGATATGGGTGGCAGACACATTAGGATGTCTTGCCGACATCTTTTCAAAAAATTGTTGACCACTTCTCTCCTGTAAGACATTATCATTTTTAATTTAAACCTATTTAAATTCAATTCATATCATAAGGAGATGGAACTTGGTATGGTATTCATTTGTCACATAACCTGGGACAGAATCAGATGTGAGGGATCCCTCAGCGTAAATTTATTGCATTAACATTTTATTGGCATTTTTGTGATACATGTGATATAGGTGTTGGGGAAAAACATCTTCAATTGACTAATAACTATAGGCGATTTCCCAATGTTCAGATCATGTTTCATTATTAGTGAACCCATTGCATCTTGAAAGGATCGTCTTTCAAATACATCCACATGATACTTCTATGGCAAACCCTGTACCCAATTGAGCCAATCGCTTCAGTTTACAATTGTGCTGCATATATGCCACAGTATAATAAATGAACGTGCGGACACAGTAAATTACAAGCGTCTAGTCCGTCATCCATAATTCAGCCGTCGTCCATTAAAGAATATTCTCGTCCATAATTCGAAGACCTATTCCATATTCCATATAACACTATTAGCATCAAATTCAAAAGGACAATCATAGTATACATAATCATAGGCTAGTTTCCTGCAAGAGAGAAGCGGTCAACAGTTTTCAATGACGCCGACAAGACATCATGATGTTCCAAAAATATAAAATCCGTATCGCTGATCAGTATTCTTAATCTATAATAATCGTTGTAAAGTCGTCATCTATAGAATGATGTATCTCAGTCGCGCTTTGATTGTGACTGTTCATATGAACACCACGAGAATCTTGAAGTACATGGGTTCACACGGCCCCTAGCTCCGGGTTAAGCGGAATTAGACACAAGTTACGAAACGTAACGCCATAGGTATTGCACGCTAAGCTGGTATTTTGCTATCAGCATGCGATATGTATCGCCAAATTTGAGAAACTTTGAGTGGAGGCGCTTGTTGGAATAGCCCTGTTTTGTAAGTTTCTGTGACAGCGTTTTGTGACGTTGATTAAAATCGTCACATTTAACACAGGATCTAGCAAATGCTACTAGGCGAGACATGTATACGCCATATGCGGGTCCCACTGGAATATTACTATCCAGAAAGAGATAGTATACGATGTGGGAATTGTAATCATCTTTGTCATAAAGTCGCAGAGAGAGAATGCCCGCTTCATTTTTATAGAGATATAGATCTAAATATGATGTGCCTGTAGGGCTATCTGTAGTTTCCTTCAAATCCAGTGAAGGTAGATATATATCCTTCACTGCGTCATTTATATAGCGATTATCCACAGCGAGAAGATCGTCTATATAGCGTTTCGTGAATGAGACGACGTCCCGAGATCGAACTCTGTAACCACGAAACGTGTGAAACGACGTCATCGGTCACGTGATGTAGGCACCAGAGAATGCTTTAACACGACCAAAAATCGGAAAATAGATGTCATGGTGGCTTTCTAAATACTCAGTCAAAACAGTTCTGCAGAAATTATTGTCTCTGCATTTGCAACTGAAAACATCGCCTGTAAAGCTTCGTAAATATAAAAGCAGCATTGCCAATGTAAAATCAAAGTACTTAAAGTACTGATGTCGGGTTTACTTGCATCAGAGGGGTTTATTAGTCCCATATTTGTGATCATTTAAGCGAGGAAAGGTGGTGTTCGCTTTACATAAGGAATCTTCCTCAAGCTGTTCGGTTTGTAGGGCCAAACTTTCACTTTTATCAAAATGATATGAAATGGACCATTTTGTACAGCCTATACATGCTGAATTACAAGACACGAAATAATGAAGGGCTGCAGATGCACGAAAACGGATTTATGGCGCACCATAGGTTCATTGGCTTATTTTCGTATTTTTATGCACTTTTCGGTGCAGATTTTCTTTTTGTTACAAAAATAGGACACCTTTATCCAAAACCAATTTGAGCAACAAATAATTCTGAAATATTCAGTCTAAATAAGCTGTGTGTATCAAAAATGCATTGAAGACGATTCCCTATATCTAAAGCTAACACCACCTTTGTGATCTTACAACAAAAGTTCCACGGATCGGTTGTCGATGGACCATGAAGAATGGCGTGACCGCAATATAGAAGGTTTTTGTGGATACATCTCTATATAGGATGTGTATGCACATTTTTATCTAGAGCATAAAACTTCGACTTTTGTAAAATGTGGATACGCATCCTATATAAGAGATGTATCCACATTGTATCCACATTTATATAATTTCCATACTTATTTAATCTGTGAGAAAATGAATCTACTAAAAGTACATCCAGACAAGAAAATCTTCAGACGTCGCAATCTCCGACAAGTTTAGAAAATTCGCTATTCTCCTACTCCACGATCATTTTTCTAACAACTCTTGACTATAAAACAAGATACTGTCATACTCATAGTGTTATTTTAAATGCTAAATAATCACGGTTTTACAGAAATGCCTTTAAATTCATATGGATTGGAAAGAAAAACTATAAATCTAGAAAACGAGCCGATCTTATTTAGTTTCATTGAATTCATATGTCGTGTAAAAAGTTTACTGGTTGGTTGAACAACGTGTGGGCGGAGCCAATATGTACTGTTCAGCCAATCAAATTCACGATTACTTGTACTCTGGGAAATTCAGACTTGGGATGAAAGTTCAGCGTTGACGGGATCGAAATATCGTATCTCTTTCTCATCCATACCAGCAAAAGGAAAACACCCCAGGTTTTTATTCTTTGTAACCATAATCAGATATGTAAAAGAGTTTTGTGCAAAAGTGCCAGTCGTTCCTATTTCGTTTTGTTGAAGAAGATCGACGGAGAAGACACGTCAGACACTTGAAAAAATAACGAAGCCAGAGTTTTGTCGCAATTTTATTCAGTTCTCATGCTGATAATTGATCAAGTAAGGTGGAAGTAAAAATGTGGATACATCACCAAAAAATCATGTGTATCCACAATTTGGAAACTTCTTGTTTTCGGTGATTTTAAAATGTGGATACGCATACATAATTTGTATCCACAAAAAATCGCTACGTGGTTACGCCTGGAGAATGACTACGGCGCACCCTTCCCGCCGTAACAAATGATACCGGATAAAATAGATTGGAAAGGCAAATTTTAAAGGAAATTGTAAAGGTAAAATTTACTGCGATAATGTACCAATTATCACGTTCAATGATAAGCCACCAGGGGTCGCTCTCCGCTGGAAAATTGGCCGCTCCGACGAACCCCTGGGACGACGGTCGCTAAAAATTGGTCCCATAATACATCGAAAAATTCTTTCACGTGGCCCTTTCCGGTTCCATTGGAACATATCCTATTCCTTATAAAACGTCAGTCATGTGTCATCTTAATGGCCAGTGTCATAACGTCATGACGTCAGAATAGAAAATGTTTCGCAAGAATGCATAAAGAGTTCTGGTCGGCTACGTCATCTTTCAGACGCGCTCGTAACATCCACGACGTCGGGACGTTGGCTTAATCTCCACAGATACGCTCTCGTTATGTTCTAAATTCTAGGGTTTTGTGTGCTATCCAATGACCGATCGTAGTGCTGAGCGCCGTCCCAGAGCCTAGTAGGGAGGACAGGACCGGATAGCTCTGGTTTCGAGATTGTGTCAGGCAGAAGTACGGTATTTTTTATGAATGCTGTAAGGGGCATCAAATGAGAACAGTCTCCGTGCAGGAGATCAAAACTACACATGTGCAGAAGAAAAAAGAAAAACTGAAAAGCGATACTAATGTAGGGTTTACCCTTGGTAAACCCGACAAAAATGGTTCGGTGCCTAACCAAGCCCTAATCAAGCATTCGTTGCGCTCTGCTTCGCGCCCTCCAGTTAGCGCTGTCAGGGTCTCACGGACTGTACCGGAGTTGACCCGAGGTGATCTGTCGTCAAGGTAAAAGATTTCCAATGCATATAGTTGTATGATAAAATTGTCTTCAAACCAAGTGGCATTATAGCTTTTAAATATATTTAATAGCTGTGTGGTGTATTTCAAGATGAACAACAACAGTTAGATAGAACAGTCCTTTGAATCTGCAATCTACAGGCGTAAATGAAGCGCAGCGCAAAAAAAACATGACAGAGGATGCATGGTAACGTCACATGGACAGTGAGATCGTTTAGCACATTTTGCTACTCAAGAGTTCGATCTCGGGAGTGTCCTTATGTTATATGCATCGTTATCATATTGATGGTATCTCACATTTAAGACATTTGTGAGGAATTGGATGGAAATAAGCCCCTACTTACCAATTACCAATTCCTGATAATAAACACCACCACATCACCGCACCACGATACTCTATAGTAAGTGTAGCGGTAAATAGTTCTTAATTGTTACATTATACATCGTGAAATCGATAATTACAAACTTAACGTTTGCATGTAGCTGTAAAATATGTTGTTATATCACGACGTTTTAATGACATTTCAACGGAATAACAGGTTCATTATTGCTTGGTTATATTTGTAAGGTATCGGTATGTAGGATTACTGTCCAGAGTAGACCAAACGTATGCATGTGTGCTAGTTAAACGTTCATTCATTTAAAGTTCTTGTCAATGGAATGCCCCATCTAAGCAGTACAGACATTGTAATTACTGATAAATGAGGTCATTAACTGAAACACAATTTGCTGTTAATTTGCCACAAATCTAATGTGATGTGTGATTTGGTATTGTATATCGTCAAATACTGTTATAATTTGCTTGTCAGAGATATCGATAATTGCAGGCATCTGGTCCGTCATTCACCATTCATCCGTCATCCATTAAAGAATATCCGCGTCCGGATTAAAAAAATTGAAACATTAGCGTTTCTGATTATGCCGAATTTGATTGGCTTTACGTTTCACGCCAATGCAAAATGCGGGAGTATATCTGCCAATACACGGTGTACACAATCTAATGGCATGAGAATGCAAAATGGAGGCAGACAGATATTTGAAGGCCAATAATTATAATGTATACATCGAGCAGTTGACCCGGAGAAGGGTATATACAGTCGGTAGATGAGTTGCACTTTCATTTTATAGCTCCAGTTGAAGCAGAAATGAGATGCAAAATACATCTTCTCGCTATTCCGTAAGATCAAATTCCACGGATACTCGATAGATGACGAATATCGTTGAATACTCCAGCATAAAATGTTTTACTATGATGAATTTTTGATGGGTTAAATTAGATTCGCAAAAAGACAGTCTGGTTGACTAAATAGTTAGTTCAGTTCGTTCAACGGACAATAAAATTAACAGATGGTATCCAAATCTGTTTAGTACACAGGTCCAATGTCCTTGTCACTCCTATCACGGTTCTGATCATTCTAATTTAGTTTAGTTTTAGGATTTAGCCCGATAATTAATACGCTCGAGAAGAGAACTTGACAGAAGAATAGGAAATGAGTTATAAATGCTGGTATTGTCTCAGTTAATTAAGAAAGACCATCATTCAAGCTGTTATTGTAGGCGCTGATTTTCGTTTCTCCATTCCCATTGTAATCACAACGCATACAAGGGAAGTGGGAGGAGGTGCCGATAAAGTCACATGACTTCACAGTACAGTCTTCTGGTTAACCTATTCTAAAGCACATACCAAGAATCTAACGATTCGTGATATGTGTTGTATCTCAGGTACGCTATTATTGTACCTGTTCATGTGGCAACTTGGATGGCATGACCACATGGCCCCTAGCAGTATTAGATACAAATCTAGAAAGCTATGATGGAAATGCTCTGACAACTCCTATATTGATAATTGGTGGGCTATGTCGCTGTGACATCTCGTACACTGGGGATTGGTGAGCTGTATTGTCGACAGATGAAAATGACGGCATTTAACACAAAAGACTAGTCTGTAGGGCCCGCTCTCAACATCACAGTAGACAGATATCAATTACTAAAAAAAGAGACTAGTCCGCAAATGTCAAATGTACTCGACCATCAGTTATCGCCCATCGTATGTACTTTATAATGGCAGCATTCAACTAGGATAAAGTGTTCCTGCAGATTCTCGTCATGTCAATCACGTGATGCTAATCAAGGGCGTACAGAATAGAAGATAAACTGAAGAAAGTTGGAGGTTAGATAGGAGCCAGGAGGATAGAGAGGATTCACGACTGGGGATTCTATGAGACGTTCTTTCGTCAAATAGCAAGTGTCAGATCCGACATACAATATTCAGTTATCGTCCATGAACATTTTTTTGCGTCAATAATCGACCGACGTTTTCCGTGTGACAGTTAGCACCAATATCAAATGTGTATAAAATAATAACATTAAATTACAAGCGTCTGGTCCGTCGACACACAAGATGTCTTCCTACAAGAGAGAAGCTATCAACAAATATCAATGAAGTCAGCAAGACATGATAATGTTCTATACATAAAATTCTAATCACTGAAATTCTAATCAAAATAACATTTTCTTTCAGAGTATGAATCTGGGTCCCGCTTTGCGACTGTTAATTTGATCATCATGGAGACGCAATACACATGATATTCAAACTGCCCCTAGCCCCAGAATTAGAAGCAAGTTACGAAATATAGAGCCCGAGATGTTGTAAGCTACGATCATATTCGGCCGTCCGTGTACGATATTTTTCAGAAACTTTGAAAGCATGCGCTTGGTGTTGTTGGCCTGCTGAAGTTTCTTCAGTAATATTCTGTGCATTAAAATCGCCAAGGTCTGCATCATAATTTAGCAGTTGCTACCCGGCGAGATCTGTATACGACGTATGCAGGTTCTTCTGGAATATTGCTATCGAAATAACTATGTCAAAATGTAATCGTCTCTCTTGTCGTAAAGTCGACGTGAGAGAAAGTCCTGATCATTCTTGTAAAGGCACAGGTCCATACATGATGTTTTATGTGGGCTATTGGTGGTTTCATTCTAATCCAGTGAAGAGGGGTGAAAACCTTTCACAGCGTCGCCAATATAGGAAATATCCAGTGCTAAGGGATCGTCTATATAGCGTTTGGTGAATGAGAAGGAATGGACTTTGGAACGGTTATCCTTTGACACCTTCTGCTTAAAGGCGTATTCATACGAGACAGGTGGTCTGACGTTTACACAAGACGAGAGATCCTGAAGGATCTTGGCGCCCACCATTGTCCGATAATTGTAAGCTAATGACAAGAGGATCTTTTTGTTCATTGTTACTAAGAACAAACGAATGATTTGTAATCTTGTTTGCATAATTTCGAATTTGAGCGAAAAAGATCGAAAAAGGGGCACTGGAAAACACCAAGATATTATCTTTCTAAGTTTCAGGAGTTTCAAGATTTCTAGAAACTGTACTTGATGTCGATTGTTATAGTACAAGTGAAATGAGCAAAGTTA
The DNA here is from genome assembly GCA_036873755.1 of Hanleya hanleyi. Taxonomy (NCBI): domain Eukaryota; kingdom Metazoa; phylum Mollusca; class Polyplacophora; order Lepidopleurida; family Hanleyidae; genus Hanleya; species Hanleya hanleyi. The sequence goes on along the minus strand of JAVTVY010022597.1, from coordinate 82,335 downwards.
GTGTGAAAGTGAATGTCCAGAAGATCCTTCATCTTCGTTTTGTAGTACTTGTTTGTCGCACGTGTCATCATTGGGTACTGGAAGCGAAGACAAATCTCTTTGACATTTTCGCATGAGCTATGAAACATACTTAAGATTTTATAATGAGGAACGAATGCTATTTCTGTTCTGTTTACTGGGCTAGTTTGAGTTATCTCCTTTAAGATACCATGCTCGAAAATAGTAAGATGGTACAAAACTTAATACTGAAGGGATCCGGTCTGTTGAAGTTTGAAAGTGTCTGAATCCTGATTATCTCTCTTGAATCGAAACACGCAGTAGTCTACAGTTGTCAAGTTGTGACGTTGTGTCACAAGAGTGACTTCCCTTTGTGTAGCCGACCCGTCGGCAGACGAAACGGTGGGGCAGTTCCCTTGCAATGGCATGGACTAAAGTAAACTGATTTAAAATTTGAAGAAATACATTTTAATTCGGAATCATTTGAACTCCTTGATATAGAAGGTGAAGGTATGGATATTTTCTATAGTCAATATATAGAATATGCCCACCATCGTTTGATCCACCTACTCTTGTGATGCAACGTCACAACTCTGAAATACCGTATTAATATGAAGCGTAACCAAAAGTTATTTGCACAACTAGACCCCATGTGGGACCTGTGTACCAAATTTCAGAAAGATCCACGAAGTATTTCCTGATAATTCACGATAAAAATGTTTCAAGGGGAATTTCAAGTTGACCACCTGGTGGCCATATTGGATTTTCGAATCGGACCAAAAAAGGTATCTTGCGCAACTAGACCACAAGGTGAACCTGTGTACCAAATTGGAGAAATATCCATGCAGTACTTCCTGAGAAATCACGATAACAAAATTTCGTGGGGAAATCCATAATGGCCACCTGGTGGCCATACTGGATTTCCGAATCGAATCAGAAAAGGTATCTTGCACAAGTAGACCACAAGGGTAACCTGTGTACCAAATTTGAGAAAGATCCATGAGGTAGTTCCTGAGAAATCGCAATAACAAAGTTTCAAGGGGGAATCCAAGATGGCCCCCTGGCGGCCATATTGGATTTTGGAATCAGACCAGGAAAGGTATGCTGCACAAGTAGATCACAAGGGTAACCTGTGTACCAAATTTGACAAAGATCCATGCAGTAGTTCCTAAGAATTCAGGATAACAAAATTTCATGGGAAAATTCAAAATGGCTGCCTGGTGGCCATATTGGATTTTCCGATCGGGCCAAAAAGGTATCATGCACAACTAGACCCCATGAGAAAGATCCATGCAGTACTTCCTGAGAAATCACGATAACAAATGTTCATGGGGAAATCCAATATGGCTGCCTGGTCGCCATACTAGATTTTCGGATCGGACCAGAAAAGGTATCTTGCACAACTAGACCCCGAGGGAACCCTGTGTACCAGAATTGAGAAAGATCCATGCAGTAGTTCCTGAGAAATCGCGATAACAAGGTTTCATGGGGAAATCCAAGACGGCTGCCTGGTGGCCATATTGGATTTTCGAATCGGACCAGAAAAGGTATCTTGCACAACTAGACCCCGAGGGAAACCTGTGTACCAAAATTGAGAAAGATCCATGCAGTAGTTCCTGAGAAATCGCGATAACAAGGTTTCAAGGGGAAATCCAAGACGGCTGCCTGGTGGCCATATTGGATTTTCGAATCGGACCAGAAAAGGTATCTTGCACAACTAGACCGCATGGGGAACCTGTGTACCAAATTTGAGAAAGATCAATGCAGTACTTCCTGAGAAATCATGATAAAAAAGGTTCATGGGGAAATTCAAGATGGCTGCCTGGTGGCCATACTGAATTTTCGAATCGGACCAGAAAAGGTATCTTGTACAACTAGGCCCCAAGGGGAACCTGTGTACCAAATTTGAGAAAGATCCATGCAGCAGTTCCTGAGAAATTGCGATAACAAGGTTTCATGGGGAAATCCAAGATGATCGCCTTGTGGCCATATTGGATTTTCGAATCGAACCAGAAAAGGTATCTTGCACAAACTAGACCCCATGGGGAGCCTGTGTACCAAATTTGAGAAAGATCCATGCAGTAGTTCCTGAGAAATCGATAACAAGAATTGTTTACGGACGGACGACGGACGGACGACGGACCACGGACAAAATGCGATTTGGTGGGCTAAAAAATCCATCTGGCTCTCAGGTTTGTGTAGACAAATTCCGTTAGTGGACTGAATACTAACGTTAGTTTATTGATATCATACTGTAAAATCATTTTGTAAAACACTTTTGTCCACAACAAATTAACGCACGCTCCATAATTATAGAGTATCATGGTGGCTAGTAGAGGGAAGTGGTAGCCATAAGCTTAGCGCGGCAGTGGTGGTTTTCTATTCCTGCCACGAATACAATTCAGACAAACTAATTTCTCACGATCTCGTCTCAGAGTCTCCACCTATAAATTACATTGGGTTCAATAACGGTAATCGATTCTGAAAGTGGCTATCATGGGTACGAGCAATAAAGTCATCCGGCTTCAGGACAAGCTTATTCGAAAGTCAGTATTATTTATTAATTTCATATATGTAAATATGTATTATATGTAACAATTTTATCAACACCTGCACTCACGAGGAAAATCTGTATGAAACTGAATTGATTGGTTCAATCGGGTACACAGTTTTACATAATACGTATGATATCAATCCCCGTGGCCCGCCCTCTGTACATGTCACTCGACAAATATATGTAGGCATTACAGGTTAGTTTCTCTAGGTATTCATGGATTTACCAGGTTACCCCATGTTGAGACGTTTACTCCATCAGATGTTCACGATGCTCATCCATTAACATCATGTGAATTGTTTGAGCTGATCTGTCATCACAGCTCCAGAGCTAGCGTATCTAATTCCACTTAAGCCGGTTTTAGGGGCCGTGTGGATACTTCATCGTCTCCACATGAATAATCACAATAGAAGCGCGGCTGAGATACTAAGCCTAATCCACGTATTCTCGGGTCTGAATGTTAGGCATGCTGAGGCATGCTTTCCTGTAGAGCCATATGGCTGCTTTTGAGTAGCCAGGCATTGTCATTTTTCTTCACCTCTTGCATATCGCTCCAATTTAAAGGATTAATCAGTTCAAGGTTGTGTTTTACGATACGATGGAATAAGAATTTGACGAATAGGGAATCGCTTGTGTTATATCTATTTTAGTCAGGTTCTGATCATTCTAAACGGCCCATGTTTTCACTACAATAAATACGCAGAAGAGACCATGTGAAAATGGATCAGAATCAATGCAGATGTTTACTCTAATGAATGAGAGCTACGGTAATTCATGTGGTTAGTTGCCGAGGTTCATATTCGTTTATCAATTTACCATTATCACACTATCAGTATCATAACAGACAGATATCTATCAATAGGTCTCCGAATAGATGGCGTGTTTCGTATGTCCATTCCACAGAGCCCTAATAACTTCGTTCTCTCATCTTATTCCGCTGTCGAAATTGATATATCTTTGATTGGGTCTTTCCATTTCAAAATTAGACTCCTGTATAAGCCAGAGTCTGAAGTGATATTCCATGGTCTCCATACCTGGCCTTAAAATAAGTAGGTCAGGTAAGAAGTTTTCGAGATCTCTCCCCTGGTGCTGTTCTCCTTGTCTTCGATGTACAGTCAACACTAAAGAACATATCAGAAAGAAAGTTTAGGGTTCGGTAAGTCTTATACATGACCATGCTGTAGTTATACTTTCGAACGGTTATGTAACAAGAAAAAGTAGTTATCTCCCCTTTAATCTATTTTAAAACACGTGCTTTTGTAAAGACACAAGTGACGGCGTTGAATCTTCTCATAGTAATGAACACTCCGTAACCTCAAATAGTATGACCTTAAATCTGACCTTCGACCTTTTACATAACGGAGGTGGTTCATTTTTTCAATCGAAAAAGCTATTGAACTGCAATATATACGGATCTCTTATTTGCTGCCTGGAATTCTCTGCAATGAGTTTATTTTGTGGATAATTAGCTCGAACTTCCTGATACAAAGGCAACTATGGAACCATGTTTGCTTCATGTCTCACGACCATCAGTATTTGCAGCCATGTTTGCGGGCAAACAAAACGAGCTATGAAAAGCGCAGCCCCAAGGCGACCATTTTCCAAGCTTAACTTTCTCCATTCAAGCACTTGTTTGGACTCCAAGGACCATTTTCTAAACACATTTCAACGTCCTAAAATTTTCGGTTCGATGAATGAGCCGTGTAGGACGCGAATAAAGCTGGGAAATGTGTTCCTCAGCTGACTGTTAACAATATAAGCAGGTTTTTGAGAAAAAAAAATGCGATAAAAATTCATAAGCTACTAGCAAGCAATGTGAAAAAGGTGTCTGTGCCTTCAGAGCGACCAAAGCAATGGTCGCGGCCAAAACGACCACCGACTATGTACGGACTCATTTACGGAAAGACAGTGACACTGCACCAATACTGTCTAGTTATACATCTTCAGGTTCTCTTGGTGGCAAGAGGGGGCACTCATTATCACAGAGAACAGGAGATCAACTTAGAGAGGTCACAAGTCAGAAGTCGGAATCCGTCATGATTCATGAATGAGGAATCTGGCATACGTTTTTTTTCATGAAACACAAATTTAATATCTGTTTTGAGTAAATTTGTTTTTGGTTTGAACATAATTATCTAGTAAGCATAATACGAAGGAAATGTTATTTATCAGGAGAGAGAGACAGAATTAATACGAAGGAAATGTTATTTATCAGGAGAGAGAGACAGAATTAATGTTTGGCGTCGAGTTCAACAATATATCAGCTATATAGCGACGATCAAACAAAATTCTAAGTACTCAAGCCATTAACTTAGTGATCCAACACATTAAAACATACACACATTAAAACTCATGCAACAAACCGATTTCTCTCAAATAACCCAAGACACAGTCCTCCCTAGCTCGACAAAAAAATCGCTTGTCTTCTAAAGTAGTCGATCGATAAAAAGAATCTCTTGCAATCTTAAAATCGATGCTCGTCTAGACGAACATTCCTCCCTAATCTCGCTTTGACACTCGACTAGAATTACATTCTTGTAGACATTCATACCTACCTAAGTCGACAAAATTGTGGACATTCCTCCCTAACCCAGCTTTGACTCTCGTCTAAAAATACGTTCCTCCCTAATCCCACTAACTCTCGACTGGACATACATTCCTGCGTAACCATACTTTTACATTCGAATAGACATGCACTCCTGCTTTCAAGTGACTGACTACTAGAAATACATTGTTCCCCAACCCTGCTTTGACACCTTTGTAGACATTCATTCCTCCCCAACACCGCTTTGACGCTTGTCTAGACGTTTCTCCGTAACCTCGCTTTGACACTACTAGAAATACATAAGAGAGAGAGAGAGAGAGAGAGAGAGAGAGAGAGAGAGAAATAGAGAGAGAGAGAATTAAGGTTTAATGTGGCGTTCAGCAATATTTCAGCCATATAGCGACGAGCAAACAAAATTCTAAGTATTCAAGCGAATAACTTAGTAATCCAACACATTAAAACAACTGCCACTTGATATTCTCTCATTGTCAGAGTTTGCATCCTCCTAAACTATCGGGGTATTTCTCACAGTAGGAAGTATAAATCCTGATGCCATACCAGTGCGTCTGGGGGCAGAGGATCATATTTAAGGAAACTAATTCTTCTGGTGAAGTGAAATTAATGGTTCAACAATTTAAACATGTTGGTGTCTATAAGAAAAACTCCCACGTTACCCCGAATATTAACATATTCGGCTATACACTTTTGTCACGTAGGCCGAAAAGGAGACTCGAGCAATCAGCAGATAGAGGATCGTCGACAAAATATCTGTCGGACTAACAGTTGTCTTTGGATGGCGAAGAGCAAGACAAGAGCCGAAACGGTGCCTGCCAGTTTCTTCATGACAATTACATATCGTAGTGTGGGTTACGGTTATCGAACAAGCGCCGCTTGAAGTTACTGCAGAGATCACGGATCGACAGAGTATTATGTTTTGTGTCCTTGGGCAGATACATTTTCACGTAACAGACAGAAGATAGGCTTAGAAAACATTCATATTAATTGGTGTTTGAACCGAGAAAGGCTAGCAGCGATGGATAGGACATTCCCTTCACGAACAACAGCTGAAAAGTTTCGTCAAGTTAGTTACATCTCGAATCGAACAAGTGCCGCTTAAGAGCATTGCAGAGATTAATGATAGAACGTATTATATTTCGTGTTCTTGGGCCAATATAATTCCACCCAGCAGAGGAGGGATAAGCTTAAAAACCATTTAAGATAATTAGTTTTTAACCCTAACTGGCCTGATGATTTGGGGCCCTGTAAAAGCGTTGTTGGGAAGGGGGGTATTTCCAAATACTTTTCTTACCCCCTTGAGCTAGAGGGTTAAAACTGAACACACTATACACTTGGGAAAGCTCTACTGGAGAATTGTTCGTTTTTTTCGGGTTGTCGGGTTGGCGAAGTCAACCCGAACTAAGCCAGCGGTCTGTCAATTTTGACCCATGCACTACAGTTGCGGGACCTCTCCATGACCTCTATGCCTGGGTGATTCGGTTATGCATACTGAAATCTACAATTGTCTCAACATCGATCATCATTATCAGCGGTCGACATCTAATCTCCACGCCGATTTTCTGAACTGTAGAGATCATGACACTTCAAGCGTGAAATAGTGAAAGTATTGTCGTACCAATGTCTTTAGGCCAACTTTAAATGGGATTATGTTTTGTGTGTATTTTTTTTCTTCGGTGGTGATTCGTCGTACCTTATTCCCAAAGTCGTCCAACTTGTTCTTCCAAGGGCCAACGAGCAAACGGTCGGCAAGTTCTAGATGTCGGTGTGTGACCTGGATACGGGGTTGGCCTCTAAACTTCATCGAGATGACGCCATATTGCACTCAGGACAACAGCAAACTAATACAGAATTTTAGATACGTTATTCGGGATTCTTTATTGCGTCGTGTATTGCATACACTTACCACAAATTATAAAATCATACCCTGGCGATTATATCAACTTTTTACGGAGAACTGGACTACAGTGTACGCCAGTAACATAGCAACGCAAGTTGTTGTTGTTGTTGTAATTTATCGGATAATTGTTGCGATTCTTTCTTGTGAGATTTCCTGCCTTCTTTAATAATTTCTTGTATTGACTGAGTGATTTACTTCGAGAAGAATCAATAGGTCCTTGTTTCCTACATTCCTAACTGTCATCAGATCATTTCTTAAGAATGTGCTGTTCTCTCTGTCTGAAATGCGATTTTTGTTCTGTAATTCACATTTGTCTTGAGCTGTGAAATCTTGGAGTTGGATATCTTTGAGTTGAATATCTTGGAGTTGAATATATTGGAGTTGAAAAAATTGGAGTTGGCTGAATATCTTGAAGTTTGTTTAATATCTTAGAGCTGAATATCTTGGGAGTTGACAATCTTAAGAGTTGAATATCTTGGAGTGGAATATCTTGGAGTTGAAAATTTTTTCTTTGAGTTGAATATCTTAAAGTTGAATATCTTTGAGTAGAATATCTATGTTGGAGTTGAATATCTTGAAGTTAAATGTTTATCTTTGAGTTGAAAAATCTTGGAGTTGAATATTTATCTTTGAGTTGAATATCTATATAGGAGTTGAATATCTTGGAGTTTAATATCTTGGAGTTGAAAATTTATCTTGGAGTTGAATATCTATCTTGGAGTTGAATATCTTGGAGTTGACAAGTTTGGAATTGATTATTTTGCTTACTTGATATCAGGTACTGGCATACTGTACATAACAGAGTTAAAAACTTGAAAATTGGCCTCTGATTTTTCTGTCGATCAGTACAGACAGAGAATTGGCAAACATTTAATAAATTGCCAAATCATCAAGCAAAGTTGGCCAGACTTTTGCTGCCAGACTTTGATATGCCTAGCGAATGATATAGAAACTAATCCTGGCCCTTCTCCACCTGCATCATGTCTACAGTCATGTCATGGTACTTTTCCCGAAACTATTGTTCATGGCAGTCTTCATCGGGGAGATTCATTATTTTCCACAGACTCGAGAGGAAAACAGTGTATGACAAAAAGCCTTTTCTTTCTTACATTTGCAGTCATTGATGGAAGTAACTGGACACAACACATCCTGGATAAAGTACTGTTTCATGGCGATCAATTGTACAAGAAGATAAAACAGTAGGACAATGGTACTACATACAATCATTTGGCTTATCATGATCTCTCTAGGTTCTTCATCCTTGTTGATAAGAACTTTTCATTGTCCCTGATCAAAACATACTCTGGACGTCTTGATGGACATTCATCTGACAATATAAACTTCTTCACATTGGAAGCAGGTATTCTGTCATCATTCACAGAGACTGCCTCTAATGACATTCTGGTTTTCAAAGAAATGGTCAATTGATGCATCTGTACCATATGGGAATTCGGCTTTAAAATGGTATGGCAGTTATTACGAAGTGGAACTTCGTCTGAAAAGTTTACGATTTCTCGTTTGGGTTTAATATCCGGACATTCTTATGAACTGTGAATGCTACACTGGCGGGAAAGCATTGCTTGTGCGCCATTTACAGAGAGCGTAACCTCGAGGTAAGCCCCGGTTTTCTTGTTCTTCGCTACCATGTGTACATATCTTCACTGCAAAAGCGTAAAAGCGCTATATCTTAAACTTGAGTATAACCTTGCCTACCTCAACGGAAACCCGACATCTGTACTGTCAGTACTTTCATTTTTATTGATGTGTTTCCTTCGCAAATGCCGCATGACAAATTAGTAAATAATAATTCGATGTGAAATTAAATAGCTTTTGTACAATTTTCCTCGCAGATAAGCAGGCATTTTGAAAACATCACTTTCCTGGTACCCTACATGGCCACCATATTGAATTTACACATGAACCTTTGCTCGACGGGCTAAACAAATAGCTTCAAAATGATCCCAATATGATAAACTACAAAGGCACGGCTTGTCAGCTCTGAAGTTTGTCGTTCCGGAAAATAACAGATTTCGGTGGGTAGTGCATTCTTGGCACGTGCAGTAGCTGAGTGAAACGAACTGCAGAATAGATCAGAGCCAATCGCGCAAGATCATGTATTTGCCTAGATTTCGGGCACGTGGAAAATTTGAACTAGTAAATTAATTGTATTGCTAATTACAAGCGTCTAGTCCGTCATTCATAATCCAGCCGTCGTCCATTAGAGAATATCCGCGTCCATAATCCAAAGACCTATTCCATATTCCATATAACAGTATTAGCACCAAATTCAAAAAGACAATCATAGTATACATAAACATAGGCTTGTTTCCTGCAAGAGAGAAGCGGTCAACAGTTTTCAATGATGCCGGCAAGACATCATGATGTTCAAAAAATATCAAATCCGTATCGCTGATCAGTATTCTTAATCCATAATATTCGTTGTAAAGTCGTCATCTAAAGAATGATGTATCTCAGTCACGCTTTGATTGTGACTGTTCATGAGTACCATGAGGTTCTTGAAGTACATGGGTTCATACGGCCCCTAGCCCCGGGTTAAGCGGAATTAGACACAAGTTACGAAACGTGGCGCCATAGATCTTGCACGCTACGTTCGTATTTTGCTATCAGCATGCGATATGTATCGCCAAATTTGAGAAACTTTGAGTGGAGGCGCTTGGTGGAATAGCCCTGTTTTATAAGTTTCTGCAACAATGGTTTGTGACGTTGATTAAAATCATCACATTTAACACAGGGTCTAGCAAATGCTACTAAGCGAGATATGTATACGCCATATGCAAGTCCCACTAGAATATTACTGTCCAGAAAGGGATAGTTTACGATGTCGAAATTGTAATCATCTCTTTTGTCATAAAATCGACGAGAGAGAATGCCCGCTTCATTTTTATAGAGAGAGAGATCTAAATAAGATGTGCCTGTAGGGCTATCTGTAGTTTCCTTCAAATCCAGTGAAGGCGGATATATATCCTTCACTGCGTCATTTATATAACGATTATCCACAGCGAGAAGATCGTCTATATAGCGTTTGGTGAATGAGAAGGAACGGGCTTTGAATGGATCGGTTTTTGAAAGCGCCTGCATATAGTCATATTCATAAGAGAACAGATACAGGTCAGCCAACAGGGGTGCACAATTAGTACCCATTGAAATACCTATATGCTGTTGATATATTGTGTTGCCAAATTTCACATAGATATTTTTAATGAGAAATTCAAGCAACCCTATAAACAAAGAAACATCCCATGAATGATATCTCTTGTATGTATAGTAGAGCTAAAGAATGCTTTATGGCTTCCGACATTAATATATCTACGATCAGTTTTCTTGAACACAGATACTATTAATGAACTTATATGGTCAATAAGGTCCTGATGAGGGATTGTAGTATAGAGAGTCGAGAAATCCTATGTGGATACATATCTGTACGGTATGTGACCTTTAGCATCAAGTTCTTCCGTAAGACATTTTGAGTTTTTCAATATCCACATACATTCAACGCCAGAGTTCTTAGAAATAGTGGCGCAATACCTTTCTCAAAATGCTTTTACCTCCTGAAGGGCCCTCGTCAATAGGGTTGAAAGAAGCTTGGTGGTGCAGCTTCTAGAACCAGCTATGAATCTAGCTTGTATGGTGATTTATGCATTTTGGGAGTCCAGTATATTTTTGGTATGTCGTTATGATTGGTTGGAAGACAAATACCTCTTTCCCTGAGAAACTTTTTGTGATTGTTAAATAAATCTTCCAGAGTAAATGCAGATTGGGAGTAAGTAGATGTATTTGATTAAGATATGTATACACTCAATTCTTAAACCAGCACCTGGTAATAGTAATATTTACATATGAATATTATATTATTCGGAGCTTTGTCTGCTGGGACTATGACGAATTTACTCTGGAGATTTGCTAGAACTTCTTGCGAATTGAGGTTTCTCAGAACTTGTTTTGCTTGGGGAAGAGTACTTCTGTCAATATGGCGGATTGTTTCAACGATCTTGCTCTTGGTGAGGTCCAGCCAATCAGCGAGTACTGTAGGTTCAACTTTTTCTCGCTTAGACCAATCAATAACATACTGTTCTAATGCAGACAGGACTATCTTCTGATCGGCCTGCAGATTTATTCTTCTTGGCTCTCTATATTTAGGTCCTTTCACCAGGAGTAATTTCAGATCCTTATCACTCACCACATCAAGGTCACCAGTCACAATATGTTTGCATGGTGTATAGATAAAGTTCGACAATTCCCAATCACAACTATAGCCTCCTGACGTGTATAAGTTCCAGTCAAACTCCTTGACAGCATTGGAGTAATTGAATATTTTGGCGGCTATAGTTTTGGTATACTTATATGAAATGCAAGGAGGTTCTGTGAACTTGAAATAGTTTGGTACAGCGTTACGTACCTCTGGATCATTCAGGCTTCGAGGTAAATTAATGATGTCCAGTCCTTTATCAAAGTAGTTGAGTTTCAAGAAAAGCCGAGCTTGAGATGTTTCGATTATGTTCACTGGACGATACAACCGAAAATACGCTATAAGCATCTTACAAGCGTCTAGTCCGTCATTCATAATTCAGCCGCCGTCCATCAAAGAATATCCGCGTCCATAATCCAAAGACCTATTCCATATTCCATATAACAGTATTAGCACCAAATTCAAAAGGACAATCATAGTATACATAAACATAGACTAGTTCCTGCAAGAGAGAAGCGGTTAACAGTTTACAATGATGCCGACAAGACATCATGATGTTCCAAAAATATAAAATTCGTATCGCTGATTAGTATTCTTAATCCATAATTAAGCCGTTGTAAAGCCGTTATCTAGAGAATGATGTATCTCAGTCACGCTTTATCACGCTGAATCCGCTGTTACGTCACGCTGAATCCGTTATCGGTAGCTAAGGTGACAGTTGTCTATTAGACTGACGGGTGCACATTTCAATTCCTGTCACGAAAATAACGGAGACAAACTCATTACTTTAACACAATTCCCGAATTTTCGCCATCGACTTTAAATTGCAAAAACATTACCGATATTCGTTTCTGAGAATGGCTACATAGCTAGATGCATAGAAGAAAGTCTATCAGGGCGTCGGATTCATGCCATGGTGAATCAAACCAGTATAACCCCCTAACTTGGATATACTCTTTGGTTTGTACCATTTTAGGATATAAATAACATACTTGATAATAAACAAAAGCCTGACTCACCGATATCCGATCGTCTCCCGTTGACAGTGGAAATGAAGGTGTTTATCATCGAAACACAAAGCATGAGACATATCCACTCCATTATGAAGGGTTTAAACTGTCCCATCATACCGAGTCATACAATTGGGTGGAAATGACCTGTAACCGGTCATAAATCTCTACTAGAATTATGGCAGAATATTCCATCTGAGGTGTGAACGTCACAGCTTTCTTACTCAAAAGTACTATCGCAACACGAGGCATGCAATCTCATAATAATTTAGCCTGACCCAGCTGGGACTGTCTTATCTTGATTCGTAATATCCGTTTTACAATGTCGTACATTAAATTACAGCAGAGGCGATCCAAATCTTCCGTTCCATTTCTCATGCTATATAATATCATCCCTGGATAACACTCGAGACATATGGTTAGTATTGGAGGTGAAGGTATAAAAGCTGACACAGACGACACCAGTCGCTTGGTGCTGTTTTCAAGGCAATCTTTGGCGAGTTGCCATCCACTGAACGAACAAGCTACTAGATTGACCCGGGCCTATAAATCCATATCCATTCCATCCATCTGATATAAGGCCTATAAATTTGATTTAATATTGCGAAGTATATGACAACCTGAACGATTAATGTTGCTGAATAGCTACAAATGAACCTGTGGAAGATACTGCCATAGGTGTTCTGGTATTTGCAACTTCTTGCATGCTCTCTAACCATATAACTGTTTATCACATATTTGCCTGTGATACTGGACATTTAGCCCCGTTGATACTGTGGCATGACACCGTTCCATATCATGATATGGATTTCTGCCCTCACGCGCGGGCCTGATATCGGTTATTTGCCCTTGGGCTGATATCGCGCACAGGAGTGGTTTCCCCTCGAGGAGCTCGTCGCATTCTCTCCACAGTCTGACCAAGCGCACTTTTGTGCTTTTCAGCTGGATCTGGCTACGTATTAAATGTTTTGAAGTATGTATACTCATTCGATAATCGATCCTGAATTTGAACCTTTTCGCTCTGGTGTATCATCAAAATGGGACTAAGAAATTTTTGCAACGTTGACTGCATTTTACCGAGGGTCCAATTTTCGATGAAACAGTTTCATGTAAAACTAAAATCTATGTCTACTTGTTTTGTCAATTACAATGCTACCATTCATCTATAAATATGTGATAAAAAGATTATGATATACCCATTTCCATATCGTCCCTGGCATCAGCCCTCGACCCCCATATCAGCCCTCGGGCCTTCGGCCCTCTGGCTGATATGGGGGTCTCGGGCTGATACCAGGGCCGATATGGAAATGGGTATACAATAATCTCTAAATACCGTCATATCAAATGACCAGCTGACCATCAATTACCATCACATCTGTAAACGTACATTGGTTTCTGCAGGCGACTGGTGAAAGAGAATTACATAATATTTCTTCATCAATCAGAAGTACATCAATCAGAAGTATGTACCAGTTGAACATATAGATGAGAATATGAGAACGTTTATTGTATTTATGTTGTAGAATTGTAGTTGTAGTCAGATACAATGATTAACTTACATTTCGGTTTATCGGTGTATATTTATGATCCTACCACGCCCTATTTGTTTTACCAATAACATTATCACATATAAGGAAGGAAGACCAGGTGGCATCTAATTACATTTAGACGTCACTTAATAAGCGGTTCGGTGCGGAGAGTTTGACGTCGTGATTTTCTTCACTATTCGCAATCTACCAGAGAGGTGATGGACTAATTCGTGTAATGCGATATGACCATTGTTTATGAAGTACCACAGGTCAACAGCAATGTATTTAAAAATCCAAGGTTCACGCTATAGTCGGAATATTCTTGAAATTTGTACAATTGTTAACATTGTTTTTTCTACAATTTGATCATTAAAAGCGTTTTAGCTGTCATACTGTGGACTCATCCCCTGCCTGTCGATTTTATGCACGCGAGTTGCAGGTGCCGCCTGCTTCAATTAATTGATGGACCAACGCATGTTTTGTCAAGTATAGGGGTGGTAACGTAACATAACATATTCCTTTGCACGAAAAATCTTCATATATTCTGCCGTTTGCAGTATAGTAGAATAAAAATATGTGTTTGTTTACTGTTGTAAAACAAGTAAGTAGGATAAATCGCGATGCAATCATGAAGGCCGTGATCAAACTTGTTTTACCACAGTAAACAAGCAATTATTTCTTAAATCACTTTCTCTCGAACGTAATGACAATGGATACCGCTACTGAATACAAATTGATTTATACTATGAGGCTAATCCTCTGTGTCGGTAAAATTGTGCCGATAAGAAAGAAGTTTCACAATTGCTTGTCAGCATTGGCATACTAACATAAGAACTTTCTAGACAGATTCTTTCCTCATATTACATCAGGTGTCAAGCTCTGAATATCATCTTCGAAAATACGTAGACGTGTATAAGTATATCTTAGCTTCATCAAGGTTCAGGACAGAATTGATACCCGTTCGGAACAGTTCAGTGGTTAACATGATGATTACATTGCAAAGATATATTCAATACTGTACAGAGTAAATCAAGATTTGATTAAAAAAAGTATTTCTATTTTTTCTGTTATCATTGTGTCCGCTGATATTTTGTTATGTATCCGTTATGTCTGTATGTTGGTAGAATGACACATTCTAATAATCTATTAATAAAAACCCTTTCGCGGTATAGCACTCATACGAGATGTTAAAGAATGGTTTCTTTATCCAACAATAAAGAAAATTATCTATCTATCTATGTATCTATCTATGTCCCTTACTATAATTAGGATACCGGTTGAGTAATTAAGCCAGGCAGTGCTGTTATTTCCGCTAAGACGTCATCATAAATTGTGACATAATTTAATAATTGAATGCCAACTTTAGATTTGAAACATCGTCGTATCAATGAATGAAATTATCAACGATGTCATATCATTATCTGTAACGATATTACCGGTTCTCAAGATTACCATTTAACCATATATATATATATATATTGTTGTTTATCAGGTGAGCAGAATAATGAGGCGAAAGCTAAGCTGACAGATGTTGAGTGACTGGTTTCGATTTCGCCGATTTCTGTCACGAACAGATCTGAGATATTCGCATTGCTTTTGAGCCTCGATTACCTTAAAAATCTTCATCAGAAAATTTAAATCACATCCCTTTGGCGAGAACTATTTATTTAAGTATCAATGCCCCAGAAAGTAATCGTCTGGCGTCAGCTCCGTTCACTCAATGTGAAGATTCACAATGAACCACTTTACTGATAGGCAAACTGATAGGCTTCATATACCTGTAATTTGTTTCTGTGGCATTCAAAAACCTGATATCAGTTACAAATAAAAATGTTCTATCGATAATTTCACAATTGTTATTTTCAGGTGGCTTTCTGCTACAGTTCCCAGCAGCATTTTGCCAATATTTTCAGAGACCAAAAAACTCCGCTAGGAAATGTAGCGAAACATCCCCCAAAATAAAAGTTTATATTTTTGTTCCATGATTACTAATTCCAAGCTTATAAATTGTCGGAAGGATTGGGTCAAATTAACCAGGTATTTGTGGGTATAAACGTGACGGACCGAAAGAGTTTGGGTCGAATACTATTTTGACCCAAACATTTTCGGTCCTTTTGATCCAACTATTTTGGGTACGTCACGTCTGTACCCCAAATTTCTGACAGTGTATTAATGTGCGTATCTCTCGTATATTGAGTCCATCAATATTGAAACGTCGTCCACAAAGGAATTCTGACAGTGTATTAGTGTGCGTATCTCTCTCATATTGACTCCATCAATATTGAACCGTCGTCCACAAAGGAATTCTGACAGTGTATTAGTGTGCGTATCTCTCTTATGTTGAGTGCATCAATATTGAACCGTCGTCCACAAAGGAATTCTGACAGTGTATTAGTGTGCGTATCTCTCGTATATTGAGTTCATCAATATTGAACCATCGTCCACAAAGGAATTCTGACAGTGTATTAATGTGCGTATCTCTCGTATATTAAGTCCATCAATATTGCACCGTCGTCCACAAAGGAATTCCGACAGTGTATTAATGTGCGTATCTCTCGTATATTAAGTCCATCAATATTGCACCGTCGTCCACAAAGGAATTCTGACAGTGTATTAATGTGCGTATCTCTCGTATATTAAGTCCATCAATATTGAACCGTCGTCCACAGAGGAATTCTGACAGTGTATTAGTGTGCGTATTTCTTTATATTGAGTTCATCAATATTGAACCGTCGTCCACAAAGGAATTCTGACAGTGTATTAGTGTGCGTATTTCTCTTATATTGAGTCCATCAATATTGAACCGTCGTCCACAAAGGAATTCTGACAGTGTATTAGTGTGCGTATTTCTCTTATATTGAGTTCATCAATATTGAACCGTCGTCCACAAAGGAATTCTGACAGTGTATTAGTGTGCGTATCTCTCGTATATTGAGTCCATCAATATTGAACCGTCGTCCACAAAGGAATTCTGACAGTGTATTAGTGTGCGTATCTCTCTCATATTGACTCCATCAATATTGAACCGTCGTCCACAAAGGAATTCTGACAGTGTATTAGTGTGCGTATCTCTCTTATGTTGAGTGCATCAATATTGAACCGTCGTCCACAAAGGAATTCTGACAGTGTATTAGTGTGCGTATCTCTCGTATATTGAGTTCATCAACATTGAACCATCGTCCACAAAGGAATTCTGACAGTGTATTAATGTGCGTATCTCTCGTATATTAAGTCCATCAATATTGCACCGTCGTCCACAAAGGAATTCCGACAGTGTATTAATGTGCGTATCTCTCGTATATTAAGTCCATCAATATTGCACCGTCGTCCACAAAGGAATTCTGACAGTGTATTAATGTGCGTATCTCTCGTATATTGACTCCATCAATATTGAACCGTCGTCCACAAAGGAATTCTGACAGTGTATTAGTGTGCGTATCTCTCGTATATTGAGTCCATCAATATTGAACTGTCGTCCACAAAGGAATTCTGACAGTGTATTAGTGTGCGTATCTCTCTTATATTGAGTCCATCAATATTGAACCGTCGTCCACAAAGGAATTCTGACAGTGTATTAGTGTGCGTATCTCTCTTATGTTGAGTGCATCAATATTGAACCGTCGTCCACAAAGGAATTCTGACAGTGTATTAGTGTGCGTATCTCTCGTATATTGAGTTCATCAATATTGAACCATCGTCCACAAAGGAATTCTGATATGTGCGTATCTCTCGTATATTAAATCCATCAATATTGCACCGTCGTCCACAAAGGAATTCTGACAGTGTATTAATGTGCGTATCTCTCGTATATTAAGTCCATCAATATTGCACCGTCGTCCACAAAGGAATTCTGACAGTGTATTAATGTGCGTATCTCTCGTATATTAAGTCCATCAATATTGAACCGTCGTCCACAAAGGAATTCTGACAGTGTATTAGTGTGCGTATTTCTCTTATATTGAGTTCATCAATATTGAACCGTCGTCCACAAAGGAATTCTGACAGTGTATTAGTGTGCGTATTTCTCTTATATTGAGTCCATCGATATTGAACCGTCGTCCACAAAGGAATTCTGACAGTGTATTAGTGTGCGTATCTCTCTCATATTGACTCCATCAATATTGAACCGTCGTCTACAAAGGAATTCTGACAGTGTATTAGTGTGCGTATCTCTCTTATGTTGAGTGCATCAATATTGAACCGTCGTCCACAAAGGAATTCTGACAGTGTATTAGTGTGCGTATCTCTCGTATATTGAGTTCATCAATATTGAACCATCGTCCACAAAGGAATTCTGATATGTGCGTATCTCTCGTATATTAAATCCATCAATATTGCACCGTCGTCCACAAAGGAATTCTGACAGTGTATTAATGTGCGTATCTCTCGTATATTAAGTCCATCAATATTGCACCGTCGTCCACAAAGGAATTCTGACAGTGTATTAATGTGCGTATCTCTCGTATATTAAGTCCATCAATATTGAACCGTCGTCCACAAAGGAATTCTGACAGTTTATTAGTGTGCGTATTTCTCTTATATTGAGTTCATCAATATTAAACCGTCGTCCACAAAGGAATTTTGACAGTGTATTAGTGTGCGTATGTCTCTTATGTTGAGTGCATCAATATTGAACCGTCGTCCACAAAGGAATTCTGACAGTGTATTAATGTGCGTATCTCTCGTATATTAAGTCCATCAATATTGAACCGTCGTCCACAAAGGAATTTTGACAGTGTATTAGTGTGCGTATCTCTCTTATGTTGAGTGCATCAATATTGAACCGTCGTCCACAAAGGAATTCTGACAGTGTATTAGTGTGCGTATCTCTCTTATGTTGAGTGCATCAATATTGAACCGTCGTCCAGAAAGGAATTCTGACAGTGTATTAGTGTGCGTATCTCTCTTATATTGAGTCCATCAATATTGAACCGTCTTCCACAAAGGAATTCTGACAGTGTATTAGTGTGCGTATCTCTCGTATATAGAGTTCATCAATATTGAACCATCGTCCACAAAGGAATTCTGACAGTGTATTAATGTGCGTATCTCTCGTATATTAAGTCCATCAATATTGCACCGTCGTCCACAAAAGAATTCTGACAGTGTATTATCTCTCTTATAGTGAGTCCATCAATATTGAACTGTCGTCCACAAAAGAATTCTGACAGTGTATTAGTGTACGTATCTCTGTTATATTGAGTCCATCAATATTGTACCATCGTCCACAAAGGAATTCTGACAGTGTATTAGCGTGTGTATCTCTGTTATATTGAGTCAATATTGAACCGTCTTCCACAAAGGAATTCTGACAGTGTATTAGTGTGTGTATTTCTCTTATATTGAGTTCATCAATATTAAACCGTCGTCCACAAAAGAATTCTGACAGTGTATTAGTGTGTGTATCTCTGTTATATTGAGTCAATATTGAACCGTCGTCCACAAAGGAATTCTGACAGTGTATTAGTGTGTGTATCTCTGTTATATTGAGTCAATATTGAACCGTCTTCCACAAAGGAATTCTGACAGTGTATTAGTGTATGTATCTCTGTTATATTGAGTCAATATTGAACCGTCGTCCACAAAGGAATTCTGACAGTGTATTAATGTGCGTTTCTCTCTTATATTGAATCCATCAATATTGAACCGTCGTCCACAAAGGAATTCTGACAGTGTATTAGTGTGCGTTTCTCTCTTATATTGAGTCCATCAATATTGAACCGTCTTACACAAAGGAATTCTGACAGTGTATTAGTGTACGTATCTCTGTTATATTGAGTCCATCAATATTGAACCGTCTTACACAAAGGAATTCTGAAAGTGTATTAGTGTGCGTTTCTCTCTTATATTGAGTCCCTCAGTATTGAACCGTCTTCCACAACGGAATTTGGGCGTCAATAAGCGGAAGACCTTTTTCGTATAATAGTCAGCATTAATTCCACGTATGCATAAAATGAACAGTGGAGTGAAAAGGTCTGCTTGAAGACAAATAGACCTCCTAAAACTTTCCTTTATTCACGATATGTCGTTTGAAGGCAGCCGAGATGGGTGGGCAACGCTTTTCAGCGATACCAGCTAGAAATTCACGCGTTTCTCTATCAAATAAATTCCGAAGTCATGGTTGAGGGTTTCTCGATTGTGAGGATTCGTTCGAACGTCACGGAGAAATCAACTTGTAAACGTTGTTTCAAGTTTACTTTTAGCAAACATCTGGAGTATATATGTTTCATAACCTGGTGTGATTAGTTTTCTTCCTAATGAACGAAAAAAAATAAAAATAAAAATTCAAACGTAACTTACCAGTATCTGATCGCCTCTCGTGGGCACTGGGAATGGGGTAGAGTATAACCAACACGCAAATAGTATGGTATATCCACTTCATTATCTCTTGTTCAAGTGACTATTGAAACGGCTCTTATGGTGTCACTGGGATAGGTAAGTCATCGACAGATTATTATCTATGATTGCAGGATGTTGTATGAGTGATAGAGGGAGAGTTCCTCGAAGGGACATCACGCATTTCTAATTCATCGGCATCCTCATATCTGGCGCTGTCATAATCAAGCCGTCGACACAAGTCCTCTTTTCATTCCTAAAAATCAGTTCTACACTGTCGTCCATTCAACTGAATTGAGCGGTAATCCGATGATACGAGCTACCATGTCTTTAATCATTCAATGTCAGCAATGATTTCCA
The DNA here is from genome assembly GCA_036873755.1 of Hanleya hanleyi. Classification (NCBI taxonomy): domain Eukaryota; kingdom Metazoa; phylum Mollusca; class Polyplacophora; order Lepidopleurida; family Hanleyidae; genus Hanleya; species Hanleya hanleyi. The sequence continues at coordinate 61,882 of JAVTVY010022597.1, read as the reverse complement.
AAACAGCTACACCAGAGGGCGATATGTCCACAGAGGTATAAACTCAAAATCTCTCGGTGGAATTGGAGGTGGAGGTATTCAGTCGGAAACGTCTGTCTGAAAAAAAATCATATCTCTTTTATCATCTACACGAATACTGTAACTCTACAGCTACAACGAGACGATTATTATTACTCCTGATACTATGCACGGGGTCATTTAACCATTTAACTTTCCTCTTCTTTCTAAATATACATTATATATTGTCGCCCAACATTATCTAGTTCCCTGACAAAGGAGAAGTGGTAACCGTTTTCAATCGTGTAAGACAGGAAGTCGCATAGTCAGAGTGTATTTATTGGGTAAACGCATTCCATGACGTAATTCACAGATGTTCTATACCTGACCTTCCCACGTAATTATCGAACATTACGTGAAAGAAAAAAGTTTGTGAATGAAAACGATTGATGAGATAAAGCAGGTCATAAGAAGAGAGGCGCTGACGTATGGGACCCGACCACTATAACTGGACTCATCTTAAGAACATGTCTTGAGTTTCTTTCCGGCGGAAGCTGCTGCACCGAGGTGGGTTAGTTAGTTCGGTGATCCATTTCACTTGTTCAGTATCCAGTATTCAGAAAAAAGTGAAAGTCGAGCTCTCCGATGAGAAAAGATATTTTCAAAGCACCATTGGTACTTTCACGAGTTTTCGGTTTACTAATATTGTTTTTTTATTGACGTAGTAGATCCTTCCATTGAGAGGTTAGGGATTTGGAATTTACGGAGATGAGGGTCGTGGCAGGGCTTGGGGTGAATGTCGTTGGATATATAAGTTATATCCTGCTTTAGGTACGTTTCATTCAGGGATGTCGAAGGTATAGAACACCTGCCATTGGTAAAATTATGTAATGTATCGATTATGAATTGATTCTTTTGTTATTCTGGCGCTGCTCTAACGCTGGCTCAAGGATGTGATAAATAGGCATAGCGTACACTGACGGAAAAAATACGATCGTAGCCATTTGCTCTAGCAGTTAACGATATATTCGGATCTCTGTAATGCCTAGTGCGAGTACGGAGCTTCAGCGAATCAGAAGCGCCTGTCAAGAAATCGCGACAACTATACAGAAACTGACAATATACATCTTTTTCGAGTAATGAACACCGAGAGGTAAAACTTTTGATTACAGGGAGAGTGACGCCAGCTGCCATAACTAATCTATCTCTGACAGGCAATCGTGATTGTTGATATGCGATTGTGCAGCATGATAACATCTGAACACCTACTGACATGACTTCATAACTATATTAAATCGATAAGTTGTAAATGATCCGTTTCTTACATGTTGTGGTGAACTCATCAATTTCCATCAGATGTGCTTGATAGAGATATTAAATCGGAACTTGCTCTTCGATATTTGTATATTATTCGTTTGACTAATATATTTGAGAAGTGTGAAGCCATAGTCTTCGTGTTTCATCATGTTCATATTAAATACGTAATTACCTATAGAATTGGAGACGCTATTTACACAATATCCACCATATCCACACTCCATCATCACTATTGGTACTTTTATGAAGCCAATTCTATGAAAACGTCCTCTCCCTTCAAGTAATGTTATGCGAGATGAGTGCATGGGGTATCAAGGAGAGATATAGAGGGAATAATCAATCTAATCACGTGATCATCTTACGATTACTCCCATTATAACTGCTTCGGTTACAAAATTACAGCACATATAAGGGAAGTGGGAAGAGGTGCCGACATACTGACACAGCCACATGACTTCACAGTATAGTCTTCCGGTTAAGCTATTCTATTGCACATACCAAGAATCTAACGATTCGTACGCTTTTATTGTACCTGTGCATGTGGCAACTTGGATGATATGACCACACGGCCCCTAGTACCAGCATAAACGGTTTTAGATACAAATCTAGAAAGCTATGATGGAAATGCTCTGAAAACGCGTACCGGTATATTGGTAATTGGTGAGCTGTTTCGCTGTGACAACTCGTACACTGGGGATTGGTGAGCTGTATCGTCGTCAGATGAAAATGACGGCATTTAACACAAAAGACTAGTCTATAAGGCCCGATGTCGACCCAGCATCAACTTCCCACAAATGCCAACATATATCAAAGACCAAAAGGTCTGTACAGGGGGCGGGCCTCGGGGACGAAACGTCCACCAGCAGAATCTCGCCTTGTACAGGTAAAAATTACAACACATACATGTATAAGGGAAGTGGGAAGCAGTTCTGACGTACTGACAGAGCCACATCACTTCACAGTATAGTCTTCCGGTTAACCTATTCTAAAGTACATACCAAGAATCTAACGATTCGTGATATGTGTTGTACCCCAGGTACGCTTTTATTGTACCTGTTCATGTGGCAACTTGGATGATATGACCACACGGCCCCTAGCACCGGCATAAGCGATATTAGATACAAATCTGTAGAGCTATGATGGAAATGCTCTGAAAACTCGTACACTGGGGATTCTAGTGAAGCATCGTTTCTATTGAGTCTTATCTGGATCGATATTAAACGATGCCGATAATTGGTAATTTCTGGACGACAAAATAGGTATAACTCTTCACCGATAACTTGAGTATAATGACATAAGGAAACTTTCCATTAGAATACCAGATCAAGAATATTAAATAGATACCGGTGTGGACTTAATGTCCTTGTGCCTCTCGCGGACCCTCGCGACCAGTAGTCGCCTTCACTTGAGCGGCAGTGCCTTGTTAATCGTTTCTGGTTGATCTCTCAACACGCAGATTCACGGATCCAGACGTGGCTAAATTAGGATGATAATAGGGGAATGTGTGCCACAAGCCACAAATCTATCATGTGGGGTATTAACAAAATAATTTGAAACATAGTCCTGGGTGATTTCACAGGTTAAGCAGAAGACAAGGTATCTGTTCAACAACGGCAAAGATGACAGTGACAGATGCCAATATAAATGTGTGCCACAGACATGACGAAGCCGGAACATGACATCGTACCGCACTAAAGGGAATATCACATTTCATTAAATTATTACACTTAGCAGACTGACTTCTTTCGCCGTATATTTGACCCTATCCCAGCTTCACAAAGTAATATGACACATGACCATCCCGAGCCAATGCAATTAATATCTGGTTTTAAATACTTGACCTGGAAAGCGGACACGCCAGTGGAGAGGGGTACGACTGTCGGATACTGCACGATGCTAGACCGAAGTTATGCATAGTTGTTTGTTTTTTCTTAAGAAGATCGATATTACAAACGGCATAACATATTTGGCAGGAAGGAAATCGGCGATAGTTGAAATAGACAACAATGTTTTGTATTTTGTGATCAGGCCACTTCAAGGCCAACCAAGGAATCATTTCACTCCATCGATTTCTGGAGGTGTTTCTTCGTTCAACGAATGTGATTACCCCCATCACGGATCCCACGTGACCAATCCGCTCTGAACACACCGTAATATAACAGATAACACATGTTACCGCATGGCTACGAACATAAGTATCTACGTATGATCATACCTTGTGTTCGGGTGACGGAACATGATAAAATCTACTCATTATGTTAAGCACAACGAACCAAGCTAGATCGACCATTACCATTTTATAATTCCTACTAGCGATGTAACTGGTACACCAGGGGAACACGTAAGCATCAGAGTCGACATTCAGTGGTCAACTCTCGTTCTTGAAGAATTGTCGTATTCATAATCGAAAGACTATAAACATACGACACTATTAACACCAAAACAACCCAGGCGAAAATCAAACAAATACAATTACAAGAGCGAAGCGGTCAATAGTTGTTCAATGGTGCAGTGAAGACATCATACTATCCATATAGTCAATTCCCTATCACTGACAAGATCAACATCAAGATCGGGTTTGTAAAATTTCTGAAAAATATTCACGTTCATATTTTGTCAGCTTACTTTATTTCGGATGAGAAATTACTCGTGGGCTATTACTCTCCAGCTTGCACAATTCAACTTTTTCCTTGCTGACTATTTGTGACGCGGGGTGGATTTAATTTAACTTCATTTGCAATTGTTCCTTTGTGTGAGTTTCCTTGATACAATCTGAAGTTCTTCGATTTAAAATCCTCAATACCCTGCCATTCCAACACAAACGGTACTATAACATTACAACACAAAAGAAAATAGTGAAGCTGGTGACTTTCTTACGAATCTGAGCTGAAATATCCCAATAAAATATATCACTGATTATTTTACCTGTGATTTAACAAACAGGCGATGAACATATTAGGGCATGATAGTATCCTCGACATTAATGCTATCTGATTGTTTCATGGACACTGCTCCAATGTCAGCGCTGACCCAATTACTGAATAATTAAAGAATAATAGAGTGTATTAAGCGATCATTATTCTAGTAATTGAATGATAACATGCCTCCTTATCAATATGAGTCCCATCAAGAGAATCATCCAATCAATCAAGCGAAGAGGAATAGCCTAACTTAGAAACCCGTTTGTAGGTGATAACATTATGAGAATCTGGCTTCGACAGCTGAAGGAATCGTACATGGAAACACAGTCATGCGATAATAGTGGGTCAATAACCCTTCCCGGATGGAATCCAAGCCGTATTAACCCAATATCGTACATTGCCAGGCAGTGATATATTACTTTTGTATGCCATTTGAATATGAAGATGATAAGTAAATAGAGCATCTGTGAACTGTTCGCAATATAGCTGAAATTTTGCTGAACGAGAAGTTAATGTAATTCTCTCTCTCTCTGTCTCTGCTAAACTCCTTTACAACTCTCAACCAATACTTGTATTGTATTCATTATATTATATTATTCGAAGAGTGTTTGCTAAAAAGATATTAGCTTAACATGTTCACTTTGCACATTTGTCCAAAATATTCCTCGGATATGGAAGGGTAGCTCTGTCGATGTGCCGTAATTATCAAGTCAGTCAGAGAGTATACCATGGGCTCTACTTGTCTTGCTTTGGCGTCTCCACCACGAACGACTCGAGTACATGCTGGACTTGTTCTGGTCGGTTTTAAGATTTTCAAAATATGCAACTATACGACGTTAATAGTTTTGAGGATTCGAATTAAAAACTGTTGCTCATAATATGCTCCATCTAATAAATAAATATTTTATTGATAGAATACACAGAAATTCCGTCATATTTGGTAAAGCTCGAATATTCGGTCGAAGGTACATGTATAGTAGCGGATGGTAAGGATTAGCTCAGAAATTAAGACGGATCAAAAAAATTTCTTATCAAACTAAAAGAAGCTTCTCAACTATAAATATATAAAACAATTCTATTTTATTCTCTTGATATTATTGGCTTCTTACATTATATCAATACGAAACTGCGCATCTGAAAACCCTCGGCTCTGGGGTAACTGTTTTAAAACTTGACTAACGTAATTACGACGGTCATTTCTAGCCTATCACGTTTGGCGCCACAGAACCACAGTCTAGAAAAGTACAAATTGGAGCGATATACAAGACGTGGGAAAAGTTGACGACGTCTGTCGACTAAAAAACAACCATATGACTCTACAGGAAAGCTTCCCTCGGCACCTCACATTCAGACCCGAGAATACGGTGCATTCTCGGACGTAGCCTTAGTATCTCAGCCGCGCTTTTATTGACTACGAAATATCCACACGGTACCTAGCACCGGCTTAAGTTGAATTAAATGCGCTAGCTAGAGAGTGTGATGACTGATCAACTCAAACAAATAACTCATCTAATGTTAATGGATGAACATCGAGGACGTCTGATGAAATAAACGCCTCAACATGGGGGAGAACATGGTAAATGCAAGAATATCCAGAAAAGATAACCTGCAATGCCCGACGTCGTACAGCTTAAATTTCCCACCAAAACAATCAACCTACATATATTTGTCAAAAGACATGCCCAGAGGGTGGGCCTCAAGTCTAACAGTCCAGCAGCAGAATTCTACCATATACAGGTAATAAATTGAGGCGATACCGAAGAGGTGGGAAAAATTGGCGACTAACGACTAAAAAGCAACCATATGACCCTACAGGAAAGCTTCCCTCGGCACCTCGCATTCAGATCCGAGAATACGGTGGATTCTCGGACGTAGCAAAGACATTTCTCCCCACTATGTTTCCCCAACTGACTTTGATAATATAATGTCGTTGTGTCGATGTGAATAGTCTCGTATGTTCACCAAATCCCGTGTAAATTTGTGTCAAAGACATTGACTTTGAATTCGGTACAGATGAGTTTGCAATGAAAAAAAAAGATACACTCTTCACTTGTATCTGGTTGTGCGCTGTTCGAATTGCATACCATGACAGAGCATCGGACAAGCTTTAGGGTAATGGATTGATATTCTACCTTGGACGTATATTGTTGCATGTGCAAGAACAAGTGTTGAATTCTCCGAGGGTGGGGATGTGGGATCATAGCTGACCTTTAAAGTCTTTTGACCCCATATAAGGTCAAAATCGATAGAACAGGGTGTCGAAATGGCCCTCCCCAGGCCTAGACAGGTCTCAAATCGCCCAGGATAAATAGGGTTATGGTTATTCTGATCTGACAGAATCTGGTATTGTGAAAACGAAGATTGTTTAACCTCTTTGTGTATCACTTGAAGGTGAATTAGAGGCAGAGGACGAAAACTGAGCATATAAGTTTGCTAGCTGAAGCCAAGCGGCAATTGTACTTTAACGTAATCGTGAATGGTCTCTCGGTTGGACTTTCTCTGAATCGAAACAGGTTGGGACTACTTCCCAAGTTCTCATGCAGATGACGTTATTTGTTCTCTTGATGTCACCATACCTGCGGTACAGGAATTCAATGGATCGATAATCCAAGTCAGTTGCCTGTCAGGTAGACTCAGTCCGTGGGATCTTATCCAATTCCGTCATGGTAAACTCCATTGGCTTCAAAACCAGTTGTTGATGAACCATTGTATTTTTAATTAATCGCATCTCTCCCGAACACATCCAATTGATATCAGCACTGCGACGTTCATTCGAGATGTTTCAATGATTACTATAGAAATTACCATGTAAAGCCAGAGGGAACATATTCACCATTTTTTCTATAGAAGTCCTCCAAGAGGATTATGCGGAAATCCATCAACGCTAAATGAGAAAATGACAAAAACAGACGGATTTACCATAAACTAATCAGAGATGAACTCTACTCATATCGGACTACGTCACCAGCACGTATCGGACTACGTCACCGGCACGTATTGGACTATGTCACCAGCACGTAGAAAACTAATCTGATCAAAGTTCTTTTATGATCCTAAATGTGTTTCGTTCGTTTGCCTTCACCTGCTATATATAGGGTTGTCTCCTCTTGCTGTAGACGACTTGGGAGATAAGCTATCAAACATATGAAGTCCATTAAGTGACGTGTCAATATTGATAAACGATGAAGAAAATACACAGGTTATGGGTAGTTACGAAAGCAACCAGCTGTTGCTAGGGGCCGCTTGAATATAATGTGTTTTACATCTCTATATGGTGTTCAAATGAACAGACACAATCAAAGCGTGACTGAGATACATAATCCGAAAAAAACGACTTGGAAATTCATTTGGATCAGTGATTAGAGTTTTATGCAAAAATACCACTGCCATCATTGAAACTGTTGACCGCTTCTATCTTGTCAGAAACTATCTTGGGCTTGTACTATTTTTGTTTCGTACACATTTGGAATTGATGCTAACTGCCATAAGAAATAGGTATTTCGATTATTGAATCTTTATGGGCGACGGCTCAATATTGAATGCCATGTCTGACGCCTGCTAATCAAATGCGGATGCGAACTTTTGTAAAGCTTTTGGAGTTTACTGTTCCAGCATAGACTGAAAAAAACAGATGTGAGAGGAAAGTAGGTGATGATATAGCACAGATTAAATCTAGTGGATTGAGGCAGTCAGTTAAGTGTCCCATATGCTGAAAATCAATTAGCTTTCAGGCTACACTATCAAGCATCACTATTCTGTTGTTTTTGTTCTCGAAATTAAACGACAAAATACTATACCGTGGCATGCAAAATCACTATCGTTATATTTCATAACGCGTCATCATTTCCGTTTAACCCGAGGGTAAAGACAAATTAAATGATATATTCTCTACGAACAGACACTATCACAATGCCTGGCTGATATACATACTTTAGCAAACGACTTCACCATTCAGTTGGGTCAGAAGATACTCCCAATGTCTGTGATATCGGTGGTGGAAACATTAGGATGCCTTGCTGGCACCATTTGTTATATTTGTTGAACACGTCTCTCCTGTAACACATTATCAATTGAAACCTATTTAAATTCAATTAATGTCAAACCAGTGTAATTAAGGTATAGACTGTTAAGGAGGGAATACTTTGGGGACGGCTGCTCACATAATGTCGGATCTGATATCTAGATTTAGCTGTATGAAAGTATTCCGCAAAGGTAGCACCTGCTACTTAGTCTATAACACAAGGAGAAGACATAGTTTACCATACGTTGATTGGAAAATGAACGGTTGTGACGTTAAATATCGCCGTCACCTCTCATTTCATCTGACTGAACTGAAGGCAAATACTGTTGACGGTATGGTGGCCATATTGGATTAACCCAAAATCTAAGATCTTCTTTTACGAAACCGCTGAACCGATCGATGCGAGATGATCAGTGGATCGAGGTCTCTCAATGGTAGATTTGAAAAGTTTCTTCATGTAATAAGATGGCCGGCATCTACCAATCTTCCAAAATGGCTGGATTTTTAAGTTACGAAATATAGGTTGTATGATATGGCGATAACGATTATGCAAAACTTTTGCTCCTAGGTGACGTGGTTTGGCCGCCATCTTGAATTTTGTGAAAGAGATTCTTACTTTTGAATCCTGATACAGATTTCTAGGCTGTTGCGATATATCGGAAGGCCATGGCCTAATGCACTAAAAGCAAATGTGAAGACTGACTGAATGGTTTGGCAGCCATACTGGATTGACCTAGTTTCGTATAAAATCTCTTTTTCTGAAACCGCTAAACCGAATGATCTGAAACTTTGTATACATGGTCCTAGGTCAATTCATCGTCAACTGTGCACAGGCTAGTTGGTATGACAATTCGAAATGACTGGTTACTCGATTGATTGAAATTGTAGTTTAAGGGCCGCTTCCCATTCGGATTTCGCGGCCCATCAACTCAATGTTTTATTCGATTCTCGCGGTACATTACGTTGTTTATTGAATATCTTTTCCAGCGCTAAATATATAAATAAATAAATATATAAACAAATAGATAAATAATAAATAACAATGAGTGATTAGTAGGAGATATAAATAGAAGTAAATAAGAATCGCTATATGTACAAGTTCGTAAGTCTCTTTCTGTTTTTTTTTTTTTTTTTTTTTTGTTAAGTTATACTGGTAATTGGGAGTTCACTGTAATCGCGTGTATGATTCCTTTGTCTTGGTACCCCATAGTACGCACAAAGCCGTCCAGAAAAAACTGGGAGAACCAGGGCGTCTTCAGGATTCTTAGAGCCGACTTCCCGACTGACGCCCTCGGGAACAGGGCGGGGTCCTTCCAGAAATCTGTGCCCGTAACAATTGCTTGGAGTGTGTATTGGGGTACAGAACGACAGGTCTACGTTCTATATTTCGTGAAAGTCAAAGGATCATATTCTGTGTTGAGGCGTCAGTTGGGTAACATCAAGTGGGGTAGCGTGTCCGGAATGGTCTAGGGTCGAGTATTCTGGTTCTGGGTGTTATTGCTATGCGGCGTTGTCACTCAAGGCGCGGTTAGTATTCTTGTAATCGTCATCCGTCTTCTGTTTTAGGTCTTGTCCAACTCGGCTGTGGTCTTCGGTGTGCCTGTATCATATGAAATAGAAGGCTTGTAGTCATTCTTGTTTTCTATTGTTTTTCGATGCAATAATTTGATATATCTTCCTCCCAATAACAGGCACCCCCCGACCGTCGGTCACATAATATGAATAGCAATATATATTTGGGTAAATAGATGGACAAATGGATAAATAAATAAACATTTCGATGGATTCAGTACTTGGTGAATACACAAATAAACAGCTCTGTATTATTTCTGAATGCATTATCGTTTGATGGCCATAACAAATTTGTAGGACAATGAGATAGACGGCCCTCAGTATCAACGTAACTCCGCCATCACCATTTCCTATATTTTATGCCGAATAATGCTCGCTATATGCGATTTGGCCGTGCTATTGTTGTCGTGAATTCAATTAGATTTGGCCATCGTTTGTTTTGTAGGACAGTGGAACAGACGGCCCTCAGTATCAAGGTAACTCCGTTGTTGCCATGCCTATTTTATTTCTAAATGAGTCTGTGACATTTTGGCCGGATGTTATGTATGGATAGTTATTATGGCCATAATGTTTTGTATGGCTATGGTGCAGACGGCCCTCAGTATCAAGGTAACTCCGCTGCAACCATACCATTTGTTTAAGTCAGAAGAATGATTTGGCCTCTATCAAATCGTGTGATAGTACTTGCTGTACTAGTGATTGATTATGTGGAGAAAAAAAAAAAAAAAAAAAAAAAAATGTTGACTGCGCATGCACGGCGGTAGTATTATATACTGGAATAACAACCAGCAGCTTTGATAAAATTTATTAAGGACTTGAATACCTGATTTCTAATGGGGGGCTTAGGGTTTAATATCGCTGGTAATGTTAAGGGAGTGTTGGATTTTTTTAATTCGTTTCTAAGTGCCTCACGTTGTCGGTTTTGGATTGGGCATTCAAGCAGGACATGTTCTATTGTTTCTTCTACATTGTTGCATGCGGTACAGAGTGGTGAGGTGTTTTTCAGAAGCATGGACAGATGTGATTTAAGTCCGGTTTTGCCTAGTCTTAATCTGGTGATAATGCGGTCGTCACGTTTGCTGTCTAGCTGGAATCCACAACTCCGTCTTTTCCCCTTATCTAGAATGCTATGTAGCCATCTACCTCGGTTTTCTTCGTTCCATTCTTTTCCCCATTTACTATCTATTCTGGTTCTAATGATGGAATTCAGTTCTTTGGTTCCTAGTCCTATATGCACGTCAGGTGCAGTTTTGGTGAGGCTATCTTTGGCTGTCCTATCGGCGGCTTCATTTCCCCTAACGCCCACGTGGGCGGGAATCCAAGCTAAAATGGCGTCAATGTCATTGTCTCTTATTTGTGTACATAGAATTTCTATTTCGTGTATGAGGTCAGGTCTGCTGTCGGATTTGGAGTTCTCTATAGATATCAGTCCGCTTAAGGAATCACTAAGAATAACGGTGGAAACCGGTTTGTTCTGGAGAACCCATTCGAGGGCCTTGATTATGGCGACTAATTCAGTGGTGTATACAGACATATTGTCTGGTAGTTTGAAACCTTCGTGAATGTCAAGTTCTGGAATAACGAATGCAGAACCTGTATTGTGACTTGTGTTTTTGGAGCCGTCTGTATATATTTTCAAGCGATTTTTCCAATGTGTGTCAATATATTCGAGGGCAGTGACCCTTATATGCTCTGGGTTGTCCTGTTTGGTGATGTGGCTATGTATATTCGTGTCCACGTGTGGTGTGATTAGTTGCCATGGTGGTCTATTGACCTTGTCAGTGTCAGAGATACAAGAGATTGGAATGTCGTGTTCTTCGAATAATCGTTCTATCGTGTAACCGAGTGGTGCAGAGTCTTTTTCCCATTTTGATTTTAGGAATTCGTATTCGGTTTTTGGGCCAAAAATTTTGTGGCATGGGTGGTTATCGCCCTTGGCTATTGTTTTCCCTGCATATTTCATTGACAGCTCTTCTCGTCTTAAATGTAAGGGTTTTTCATTAGTTTCTATTTGTAGGCTGCATAAAGGAGTCCCTTTGAACGCCCCGGTGGCTATTTTTAAGGCCGAATACTGAATGCTGTCTATTCTTTTTAAATGGGTCTTGCATGCTGATTGATACGCGATTGAACCATAGTCTATTTTGGATCTGATGAGTGTTTGATATAATTTGATTAAGCTAAGTTTATTGGCCCCCAGTTGGTACCCGATACGCACCTCATAAGGTTCAGGTCTTTGTTACACCGAATAATTAATTGGTCAATGTGGTCTTTCCAAGTGAGTTTTCGGTCGAATATCATACCTAGGTATTTGACACTATTCTTAAACTCAATTTTCTGTCCTCCTAGTGATAGCTTGACGTCTGTGTTCTGTTTATTTGAGAATAGCACACCGGTAGTTTTGACAGCTGAAAATTTGAATCCCCATTTATCGGCCCAATCGCTGACTGTATTCAGTACCTTTTGCATTATACTTGTTAGTTTATTTATCGAGCCAGCAGATTTCCACATGGCAGCATCGTCAGCAAAAAGTGATTGTTCAATTTCAGGATGTTTTGTGTCAATTTCGTTGGCCAGGCCATTAATCAGGATGTTAAAAAGAGTGGGGCTTATGACGCTGCCCTGTGGGGTGCCGTTATCTAGCTGGTGGTCCATGGATATGGTGTTACCAATACGAACTTTGAAGTTTCGGTCATGAAGAAATTTTTTTATCCAGTGTTGTATTCTGCCCTTTATTCCCAGGTTGTTTAATTGGGTGATAATCCCGTCCTGCCATACAAGGTCTAATGGACGACGGCTGGATTATGAATGACGGACTAGACGCTTGTAATTTTCTATATCCAAGAAAATTCCTAATGTATATTGGCGTTTGGCATTACCCTTTTTGATAGAGTGTTGGAGTCTGGCTATGTGGTCTAAGGTACTTCTGTTTTTCCGAAAACCGCTTTGTGTTTTGTTTAACAGGTTGTTGCTTTCCAGGTGATATTCAAGTCTGTTTTTGACCATGGTTTCCATAATTTTGCATAAATTTGACGTGAGTGAGATCGGCCTATATGACTTACTGTCTGAAGGGTCTTTACCAGGTTTTGGTATTGGGATAACAATAGATGATTTCCATTTGCTCGGGAGTCGTTTGGTCTTCCAGCTCACATTAATTAATTTCAGGATTAGTTCCTGCGTGTTGTTTGGTAGGTGCTTTAGGATTGTATACCCTAGTTTGTCTTCGCCGGGTGAACTTTCTTTTTTAGAGTGTAGAGCTTTTCTGTATTCATTGATATTGAAGTCTCCGTTAAGGTAGTTTTCTATATAATCATTTGTGTCATTTTCCAGGATCGTTTCTTGTTTGACTTTTTTGAATTCTGGTTTCAGGTTGCTATCGCTACTGTTTGATGCGAATGATTCAGCAAGATATTCTGCCTTTTCGAGGTTAGTTCTCTTTGTTTTGTTTAGTACAGGTATTGTGTTAGTTGCTTTCCCTTGAATGCTTTTTATTTTATTCCAGACTTTCTTTGAGTTAGTTTTCGTATCTATGGTGTTGCAATAATCTTCCCAGCATCTTGATTTGGCTTCTTTGACGCTTTTTTCTGCTATTATTTTCAGTTCCTTATATTATAATGGTTACTCAGAAAGACCTTTCAAAATGACCTCATTAGTTTCGCTCCACGAAGCCAGGGGAACTGTTCTCAACTGACTGAATAACAGGTTAACTGATTGAGAGCCGCCTGAGATGATTTGAGACTCTATCAGTGGTATGTCAGCCCATCTCAGCAAGACCTACAAGAATAACAGCCTGTCTGGTTTATAGACAACTAAGAGGATTTGGGACTCCATATGATGTATATCAACCCATCTCAGCGAGACCTACACGTTGGCATCATTTGTTCCGTACAGTGATGTCAGCGGGCGCTGTTCAGTATAACAGACTGGGTGAATTAGACACCACAAAGAGGTCGGGCGGTGGCCACCTAAAGATTTTGAAAGAAGTCGACGTTTTATTAGTATCTGACTATGTGCCCAAGGTACAGGGTGTTACTATACATGCTCACTAAGGCCTCATTGAATAGATCTGGTCCGTGGTAGCTGTTGCTCGCAGCTCTAATTTAATTTGTCTTTGGTGTCAACTGACTCCCGTAATCTGAGCGCCTAAGGAACACCAAGTTAACTCTATTCCACCAATGTGATGATATTGTTCTTATGTCCGTGTGAACGAATACACAGATCTGGACGCAGGACTAACAACTCGGACAGGAAAACTGCTTGGGCCTAAACGTATATTTGAAGTGCCTAATATAATATCACTGATAAAGATATTTTCGATTTGAGAGAAGTTGTTAAAAGACGTCTTCCGTAATTTCAACGTCACGGACGATCCATATCCGTTCTCCGCCACCAGGTGACCAACGCAAGTAGATTTCCAGGCAGAATTTCAAATTATATAAAGGGAGTATTAAATACCGTAATTGTCAATGTTTATATACTTATCAGAATTCATATAGCAAATATCACAAGAATAAAAAATACGGGGAAAGTTTACGAAATAACAGAAAATATTGAAGACATGTTCTGGGCGCCGCCACTAATGACGTTTAAGTTGAACAGAAGTGAGCGTACTCAAATAAAAACGTCACATAACTTCATAGAAATTTAAGGCTGATCGTATCGGTAATTCACACATGAGAGAATCCAGTCAATCCATCCTCAGACGCTTTTCTGCTCGCCGCTTCTCTTCGAAACTTCAGCGAAAAAAAAACTTGTAAAAAAGTTGAACCTACAGTACTCGCTGACTGGCTGGACCGCACCAGGAACAAGATCGTTGAAACAATCCGCCATATCGAAGGTAGCGCCCTTCCCCAAGCAAAACAAGTACTGAGAAACCTCAGTTCGCAAGATGTTCTAGCAAATCTCCAGAGTAAATTCGTCATAGTCCAAGCAGACAAAGCTCCAAATATTATAATATCCCTATGTGAATATTACTATTACCAGGAGCTGATTAAAAAATTGAGTAGAAGCACACCATCGCCGAATACGCCCACTTACTTCCAAACAGATTTATTTAACAACCACAAAACGTTTCTCAAGGAAAGGGGTATTTCTTTTCCTACCAATCATAACGATATACCGAAGGTGTACTGGACTCCCAAAATGCATAAATTACTATACAAAGCTATATTCATAGCTGGTTCGAGAAGCTGCACCACTATGCTTCTTTCAACCATGTTGTCGAGGGCACTTCATGAGAATTTCTAAGAACTCTGGCATTGAATGCATTGTGTATATTAAAAAACTCAAAATGTCTTACAGAAGAACTTGTTGCTAAAGGTAACGTACCCTACAGACATGTATCCACATGGGATTTCTCGACTCTCTATAATACAATCCCTCATCAGGACTTTATTGCCCGTCTTATTCCATTAATAGAGTCGGTGTTCAAGAAAACTGATCGCCGATATATTAATGTCAGAAGATATAAAGCATTCTTTGGCTCTACTACATACAAGGAATATCATTCATGGGATGATTCTTTGTTGATGGAGTTGCTCGAATTTCTCATTAATAATATCTATGTGAAATTTTGGAACAGCATATAGGTATTCCAATGGGTAATAATTGTGCATTCCTTTTGGCTGACCTATATCTGTTCTCCTATGAATACGACTATATGCAGACGCTTTCAAAAACAGATTATTTCAAAGCCCGTTCCTTCTCATTCACCAAACGCTATATAGGCGATCTTCTTGCTGTGGATAATCGCTATATAAATGACGCAGTGAAGGATATATATCCACTTTCACTGGATTTGAAGGAAATCACAGATGACCCTAGCGACGCATCTTATTTAGACCTATATCTCTATAAAAATGAAGCGGGCCTTCTCTCTCGTCGACTTTACTACAAAAGAGATGATTACAATTTCGACATCGTGAATTATCCCTTTCTGGACAGCAATATATCAGAGGGATCCTGTGTTAAATGTGACGATTTTAATCAACGTCACAAAACATTATTGCAGAAACTTGCGAAACAGGGCTATATCATCATGCACCTCCACTCGAAGTTTCTCAAATTTGGCGATACATATCGCATGCTGATAGCAAAATACGAGCGTAGCGTGCAAGATCTATGGCGGTACGTTTCGTAACTTGTGTCTAATTCCGCTTAACCCGGGGCTAGGGGCCGTATGAACCTATATATTTCATAGTGTTCATATGAACAGTCACAATCAAAGCGGGACTGAGATACATCATACTCTAGATAACGACTTTACAACGTATATCATATGAATTAAGAATACTGATCAGCAAAACGGATTTGATATTTTTGGAACATCATGATGCCATGCTAGCATCATTACAACTGCTGGCTTCTGTCTTGCAGGAAATTAGCCTAGTTTTATGTATACTACGATTTATCCTTTTAATTTGATGCTAATGTCATTATATGAATTAGGTATTTGGATTATGGACGCGGAAAGTTCTTAATGGACAACGGCTGAATATTGAATGACGGACCAGACGCGTAGTATTAGGGATTTAACGACATCGACTCAACAACTCTCGTCGTCTTTGACAGATGGAGAAATTGTTGTAGTAATTCCTCGATCCCCTTTTTTCATCTGACGACGATACAACTCACCAATCCCCAGTGTACGAGTTGTCACAGCGACACAGCTCACCAATTACCAATATACGAATTGTCAAAACATTTCCATCATAGCTCTCTAGATTTGTAGCTAATACCGCTTACGCCGGTGCTAGGGGCCGTGTGCTCATGTTATCCAAGTTGCCACATGAACAGGTACAATAAAAGCGTACCTTAGATACAACACATATCTTGGTATGTGCTTTAGAATAGGTTAACCACAAAACTATACTGTGAAGTTATGTGGCTCTGCCAGTATGTCGGCACCTCTTCCCACTTCCCTTATATGTGTTGTAATTAGTCATTTTTGCATCCTAAACAAGCCTCTGAAGGGCATTGGAATGGTTGACATTGAGTCTAGATTCCCGGAGGATCATTCGCAATGCAGCTTCGCGCGCTTCAAGTTTTTTCTTTGATAATCATTATTGGAGAATGATTGAAATCCCACACCGGTCCAGGCAGCTGCCCGGCTAAGACCGTGGTAATGTTACGGAACGTATAGTTGTATCAGCATACATATCTTATACATGTCTCAGAACATAGACTCACGTAAATTAATGGCAGAATGCTGGCTCCTTCACGAAATGTTACGACCGACGTTATAGAACATCAGGAGTTACGAGTATTCTGAACAGCACCTTGTAGGATTATTTTCCACATTCAAATTTCGTCAAAGTTCAACTAATCAGATGTATCTTGTGTCATAGGAAATAAGTTAGTCTCAAAAAGTGCTGAATTCCTGTCTTCTTGTGCGTATAGATATGTCCCAAACTAGATACATTCGATCGAACCCCTTTGGAATGCCGGAAATTTGCCTAGTTTTATGTATATATGGTATATTATTTTAATTTGGTTTTAGTGTTATTATATGAATTAGGTCTTTCGATTATGGACGAGGAAATATTTAATAGACGACGGCTGAATATTGAATGACTAGACGCCTGTACTGGGAAAGCATTCTTCACACCAGAGTGATAGCCTAAAACATGTGGAATTTGCTGCGCCACTTTAACCCAATTAAATACGCGAACCCACAATAGTTCATGTATCAGTTGCTGGGGTGTCTCAGTGTGGGGGCCTCGATCGGTGACCGAGTGATCTAAGGCTGGTGACCGCTGGCCCCACACAGCTGAACCTGTACGGGTTCGTGCCCCGCTTGGCATGTGTACAAGTTTGCCAGTTACTTGCCGGTGGGCGGTGGCATTCTCCGGGTATTCCGGCTTCCTCCACCTCTAAAACTGGCTGTCAGCATATGAGTTAAATAACCTTGAGTGTGACATTAAACCAAACTCCCTTTAAATACCACATATCGAGAGATGACAAATCTTTAGTTTAATTGCTTTAGTTTATTAGATGTTTCAGAAAAAAATCTAAACATTCTACTGTTGTGTTTATAGTGGCAGAAGTTGAAGGTTGTAGTGCACAGGAACAGCGAGGTTTTCCGAATGATTCCCGCCGCCTAGAATAATCCACCCGTTAACATGGCTTCGATTAGACCCATGCAGTCGAAACAGGTAACGTGGAATTTTCACAATCCTCGGTCGCATTACGGTGAAACTGTATGATTTGGGACATATCTTTACGCAGAACGAGACAGGAACTCAGCACTTTTTGGGACTAACTTAGTTCCTATGACACACGATACATCTGCAAATGTAGTTAAGCTTCATCACCACTGCACGTCACTACTCATTACCTGTGCTTTAACAAAATTCGAATATGGGAAATAATTTTACAAGGTGCTGTTCAGAATACTCGTAACTCATAATGATCTGTGACGTTGGTCGTAAAATTTCTTGAAGGTTCCAGCATTGTGCCATTAATCTACACGAGTCTGTGTATGATGATACAACTATACGTTCCGTGACATTACCACGATCTTAGCCGGGCAGCTGCCTGGACCGGTGTGGGATTCCAGTCTTTCTCCAATAATGACTATCAAAGAAACAAACTTGAAGCGCGCCAAGCTGCAATGGAAATGAACCTCAGGGAATCTAGATTCAATGCCAAGCATGTTAATGTCCCTCAGAGGCTTGTTTAGGACGCTAAAAAATACTAAGCTTCAGGGAATTACTACGAAAAATTTCTCCATCTGTCAAGGAGATGAGTGGAGGTGGTTCCATCCCTAATAACCTTTTTTATTGTGATGGGTATGGCAATTATAGGCTGAAGATTATCACTTCCATATAATTTACGCTGTGAAAGTCATTAAGTTATTCCCATGGTTAATAGAAATAATTGTATTCACATTTAGCTGTTGGTGTTTCCATGAACTTCATTTTTCGTTCATCCTCCAATAGAAAAAATAACACATCTTCAATTAACGAAAAAATACAGGCGATTCCCGATGTTCGAATGATGTTTGATTATTAGTGAAACCGGGGAATCTTGAAAGTTTTGACTTTCGAACGCGTCTACACCTATAGCACAAAACAGTGAAGAAAATCAACTGATTCAGCTTACAATTATGCAGCATATGCCAGAGTATAATAAGTGAATCTACAAAAACAAGAACATTTCGAGATCGAATTCTCTAACCAACAAAGGCGCGAAACGATGTCATCGTCCACGTGATGTCGGGCCACGGTTAGGCACCGGGCAATGCTTGTACAACAATCGGAAAATATGTATCACAGTGGCTCTCAAAATACTCAAAATAAAAAAAACCTCTGCGGATATTATTGTCTCTGCATTTGTAAACTGAAGCCATTGCCTGTAATCGTTCGTGAATATAAAAAATACAGCATTGCCAATGTGAGAAAATGTTTCGTTTCCTACCCTCAGCGTATCCAAGCTCTCATTATGTTCTGCTTCGCGCCTCTACATTTAGCGCTGTGAAGATCTCAAGGGCCGTACCGGAGTTTCCACGAGGTGATCTGTGGTCAATATAAACCAATATGGAGACCTAATTGAGCGAATGGATAGCTGTGGTCACTCACCGGTATATCTTTCCACAGCATATAGCTCTTTTAGCGCTAGACAATCTGCGAAAAGCTACCTTCAAAACGATTGGCATTGGAGCTTTCAAATAAATTTAATAACTGTCTGTTGTATGTCAAGATAAATATAGGGCTTGTGAGCAATACAACAGCTAGATTGAACAGTTCTTCGATTCTGCAAGAATCCCGTAGAAACAGGAGAGCCCGCTACACAGGTAATGAGCAATGACGCCTTTTGCGATTAATGAGTTCGATTTCGGGACTATGTTACTGTTGCATATCTAGAAATCTTGCATTTACACTGAAAGATATTAATGACTTTCGTATCGAATAGAATCGAAATACGCGCCCTACTTAACAGTCGTGGGCTTAATAATGACCAATTCATTACAATAAACACCGCGATACATAGTTTCTAATTGTCAGAAATTGACAAAAGCGTTTTACAGATTGAGTGTACAGCGAGAAATCAATAGACGACTGATGTTTCCATTTATTATTGAGCGATGTTACAAAATTAACGTCTGCATTCAGCCATGAACTGTTTAGTTATATCACGGCGTTTAGCGGAATTTTGAAGGAATAGCCTTGGTCATATTTGTCAGGAATCAGTATCTTCGATTACTACACAGAGTAGGCCAAGTCTATGCGTGAGTACTCAATAAAGGCATTCATTTAAGATTTCTGTCGATGGAATGCCCCATCAAAGTAATACAGAAATGGCAATTACCGGCAAATGAACCGCATATCTCCATTCAGGTCATAAACTGAAGCACAATTTGCTGTTAATTAAATGTGAATATTTCCATTCCACAAATGACGTGTGATTTGGTATTGTATGTCTGCCAGAGATATCGATAATAGCGTTTCTGATTATACCTCATATGATTTGCTTCCATTTTGAAGCTAATGCAAGAGAGAGTATATCTGGCAGTATAGGATGTATACGATCTAATGCCAGAGAGAGTATATCTGGCAGTATAGGATGTATACGATCTAATGCCAGGCGAATGCTCATACATTTGAAGATGAAGAATTATAAATCGGGTATCTCACCCGGAGAAGTGTATGCAGTCCAGTAGACCAGATGCACATTCGTCTGATGCTTCATGCGTTAGAGATATTGTCGTCTCTTTTCAAACAGGAATTCGATTAAAAATAACGATTTCGCGTTATTCCAGAAGATGGAAATTCCGTAGATACTCGATAGATGACGAACATGTTTGAATACTCCAATATATCCTCTGTTACTATCTTAAATTTCCGATGGGCTGAATCAGCGCCCAAATGTCGCAGATTCGCGAAGGACAGTCTGATTTACCCAGAGCTTAGTTTTTAAGGACAATACAATTAATTTGATCCAAAATGACAACAACAATGTACTAAATAATAACAGCGCAAGGTTAATGGTCCATAAAATGTACACATGTCCAATATCCTTGTCTCTCTATCAAGGTTCTGCTCATTCTAATCGAATCGTTTAGTGTTACAATTAATTGTAGAACTTGAAGAGAACTTGTCAGAAGGAATGGGAAATGAGTTTATAAATGTAGATATTGTCTCGGATAAATGAGAAAGACGATAATTCAAGCGGTTAATGTTGGTGATGATTTTCTTTTCTCCATTCTCATTGTCACACTATCAGCATCAAATTAGATATATATATCAATTTTTAAATATGACCCGTTCTCCAAGGCCAAATGCATTCATTCGTATTTCTCTCAAACTATTTTCGTTCATCGTAGGTACTTCATAAGAGCAAAATTAATCTTGGATAATGTGCACCTGTAGATTATCACGACGTCAGAGAAGCGAATCAATGGCGTACAGAAAGAATATCAACAAAGAGTGGTTAAAGGCTGGATATGAGCCAAGAGGGTAGAGAGTGTACACGGCTGGGGATTCTATGAGACGGTCTTTCATACAATAGCAAGCATCAGATCCGACATACAATATTCAGTCATCGTCCATGAAGAATGTCTGCGTCAATAATCAAAACACCTGCTTCGTATGACAGTTAGCACCAATTTCAAATGTGTATGAAATAAAGTAAAATAATAAAAACACAAGATGGTTTCCCACAAGAGAGAAGCAGTCAACAGTTTCCAATGATGTCAGCAAGACATGATGATGTTCTATGCATAAAATCCTAATCACTGACCATTATTTTTTCAGAGTATGAATCTCAGTCACGCTATGATTGTGTCTGCTCATTTGCTTATCATGGAGATATAACGAATATGATATTCAAACGGCTCCTAGCCCTGGCTCCTAGCTCCTGGAGGAATATTGCTATCGAAAAATGGGTAGTTAACTATGTCAAAATTGTAATCGCCTCTCTTATCGTAGAGTCCTTGTGAGAGAAAGCCCTGGTCATTCTTGTAACGGTATAGGTCCGGATATGATGTTCCATGCGGGCTATCAATGGTTTTCATCAAATCCAGTGAAGGATTCCTGTCACGAAGACAATTCAGACAAACTAATTACTCGAGATCTCGTCTCAGAGTCTTCATCTATAAATTACATTAGGTTCAGTAACGATAATCGATTCTGAAAGTGGCTAAAATGAATGCGAGCAATAAAGCCACCAGACTTCAAGACAAGTTTATTCGAAAGTCAAAAGTATTATTTAATAATTCCATATGTGTAAATGTATTTTACATATAAAAATTGTTTTGACATCTCCACTCATGAACCTGAATTGATTGGGTCAATTGGGTACACAGTTTGCATAATAGGTATAATGCTAATGCCTTTATAAATCATTTCAAGTTTGTGTTTAACAATATAATAGAATATGAATATGGAGAATTGAAAATCGCTTGTGTGGTATACATATATTACTCAGGTTCTGGTCATTCTATACGGTCCATTTCTTACTAAAATTACTACGCAGAAGCGGCCATGTGAAAACGGACAAGAATTGAGTTGATCAATGTGGATGTTGTCTCTGGTGAATGAGAACTACGGTAATTCATGTGGTCAGCTGTCGAGGTTCATATTATTTTATCAGTTTACCATTATCACACTGTCAGTATCATAACAGATATATATTTATCAATAGGTCTCCAAAAAGATGGTGTTTTAGTATGTCTATTCCGCACAGTCCTAATAAATTCGTTATGATACGAAAACGATATCTCTTTTATTGTAAATACTCTCATAATCTCGTGAGATAAGCTGTGCAAATCTGCAGGTTCCTTCATAGCAAATGGTTACATATCTGAAGTGAGAATCAGACATGAATAAATGCGTCAGATCCGTCATTCAATGGGCAGCCGTCGTTTATTAAGAATTTAAAAAGGTCCATAACTCAAAGACTTGTTTCGCTGAATGAGGAATCTGGCATACGGTTTTTTCGTGAAACACAAATTTAATATCTTTTTTTAAAAATTTGTTCTAATTTAAAAAGAATTATCAGTGAAAGCACACATTATTAGCCGGATTACGGTTATCGAATACGTACCGCTCACAGTTGCCGGATCGACATGGTTATATTTTGTGTTCTTGCGTCAATAGGAGGATAGGCGTAGAAAACATTGAAGATAGTTGGTGTTTAAGCCAACCTTGCAACTTGTAGCTGAGGAAAATAAACTACATAACAGCTCAGGGCGAATTGCTCAAGATCATGTTTGTTGCATGGATTTCGGGCACGTGCATTTTTTAAGTAGTATATTATTTCTATTGCCAAGAAACAAAAACAAAAATGAGATGACTCCAGGTTAGCCATATTCTAGCTGGCTGGTATGAGTAGTTTACCTATACTCTAGCTGGCCGGATAGCATTTATATGTATATTTTGTGTATTTATTGGTATAAGCTTTGGATACGCATGTGCTTTAAACATTACCACCACTTCTCTTGGATGTTCGAAACCAGGACGCATAATCTAAACCGACAAAGTTGAATATTGCTTGACCAGGTTATTTGTCGCGGAATACATAGAGATCTTGCTACGTCAGAGTGCACCATCATCTTCCCCATCGATGGCCCCTTGTAAACTTTACATTGAAGGAAATGGACGCAGCTGCCTAACTTCAACGCTGATACCGTTTTTATACGCACACATGAGATCAGCTGTGATATTAATTAAAAATACTGATTCCAATACAATTACATCAGGTAAAATCAACCTGCCTATACAGGTATTTACAATAAATGTCATTAGGCACGACAACTTTTGACTGAATGCAAGCGTTAGTTTTGCAGCATCGATCCAATATTTAATAGGTTAATCGATAATCGGTATCAGATCAATGGGAGACTATTTAGCATAGCTCTATCGGTAAATTATTGAAAACCACACATTGTCAGAACATTGTTGTCGCCACTGAATACAGGACAATGAACCGGTTATCGTGCGGATTTCAATTCCCGCCGTGAAAACGACGGCAAACTCATTGCTCTGGAATCGACTTCCATCGACTTCCAATTTCGAAACGTTACCCATAATCGTTTCTGGGAGTGGCTACATAGGTGCAGGGAAGAGAGTCGTCAGGGCGTCGGATTCATGCCATGTTGAATCGAACCAGTATTTCCTAACTTAAATACATTATTTGGTTTGTACCATTGTAAGATATAAACAACATATTTCATAATAAACAAAAGTCTGACTTACCGATATCCGATCGTCTCCCGTCCGCAGTGGAAATGAAGGTGTTTATCATCGAAACACAAACCATGAGACATATCCGCTTCATTGTCAACGATTTAAAAATTCCCACCATACTGAGTCATCTAATTGGGTGTCAATAATCTGTAACCGATTATAGATCTCTGCTACATGTAGCATTATAGCAGAATATTCCATCGGGGATGTGAATGCCACAGCTTTCTTACTCAAAATTACCATCGCGACACGAGGCATGCATCTTAATAATAATTTATCCTGACACAGCTGAGGATGTCTTCTCTGGATTCGTAAAATCCGTTTTACAATATCCTATATTAAATCAGAGCAGAGCCGATCCATGTCTTCCGTTACCTTTGTGGAGGTGGAGGTGAAGGTATCAAAGCTGATACAGACTGAGAGGTATCGACACCAGTCTACCGAGCCTGTTCTCAAGTCAATCTTTGGCGAGTTGCCATCCAGTGAACGAACTAGGTAACAGATTGGCTCGGGCCTGTATACCCATTCCATCGATCTGATATAAGGCTTATAAACTTGATTTAATATTGCGAAGATTGCGAACCTGAACGAATGGTGTTGTTGAATAGGTATACAAGTGAACATGTGGAAGATACCGACATAGGTGAACTGATCCTTGCAACATCTTGCGTGTTCTATAATCACATAACTATATTCCTCCCTGTCAATTGATCAACACCGTGAACCATTCTTTACCCTCTGATCTGACCGAATGTCGTAAAGGTACATTGGTGTCTGCAGGCGAATGGTGAAAGAGAATTATACAAGATGTCTCCATCTATGAAAAAGTGTGTACCAGTTGAAATATATGAGAAAGTTTATCGTATTTATGTTGTAGAATAGGCAGATACATGTAGAATGGATACCACGTTTAATGGGAGTAGGTCGCGTTCATTTAAAACAAAAAATAGTAATAGTTAAGGCTGTAAGATATGGCAAATCATGAAAGAAAAACAGGGTATCGTCACTCTATCTGTATATATATATTGTATCATCTGTATAGGCATGTGGTACCATTGAATTAGTAATGAAAGGAGCCAGTTTTGTGTTCAAATCTCATTCGGCTTAATTCCCAATGTCAGATGTTCTTCAATTTACCATATGAGGTAAAATTTATATACTTTTTATGAAATATGAAATTAAAAATGGAGGTCACCAAACATTTTTTCTTTTCAAATAGCAGCAGTATCAGAGGTAAAATCAGCCTTTTCCGCCCTATTTCTAGACAGATATTTTCATCATATTACTTCTACTTCAACGCCTTGAGTATTATCTGTGAAACTGTGTAGGCAATAAGTAGCTTAACTTCATCAATGTTCTTGTTTGGAACTGTCAGAACTGCCAGTCAGAGTCAGAGTTAGGTCAGGTTTGAATTAACTGCCTGTATTGATGGAGTTAAGTCAGAGGTTTGAGGTAACTGCCTGTATAGAGGGAGTTAAGTCAGAGGTTTGAAGTAACTGCCTGTATAGAGGGAGTTAAGTCAGAGATTTGAGGTTATGAATAACGGGGGAGTATAGTTCATTCGTGAAGCAAAAGACGACCTCAACAAGAAGGCAAATCAATGTGTAACTAAGAATCTAGAATGCGTTATATGGTTTGTTGCTGATCGATTCATTGTTAGAGAGAGAGAGAGAGAGAGAGAGAGAGAGCAGACCGTTCCATGATCAGTTGAACAGTAGAAACTTTATTAATGATTCCCGCTTCATCAAGGGAGGTTCACTAGGTCTATAATCTTGCTAAACAACAGAGACACTATTAATTGCCAGTTTCCAATTCACTGATAGTGATGGAATATGAGCATTCGATCGATCCAGAGATTGACACGGAGGTTAAGATCCGTCTCATATGAAAGTATTATCAAGCTCAAAATCCTAGACAATGTTTTGTTTTATACCAGTCAGACATCTGATATACTGACAGGCGTTGTATCCGATTATATTTTCTGGGGATTATGGTCGGGCACAGTCTGTGTATGATCTCTATCGATATCACGGTTTACTGAATAGTAACATTGTGTTCCTTTTTTGAAGTTTGCTCACTCAGCCGGAATAAACGGTGTATTTCCTCTTGTCTTGCTGAGTGAGCAACCTTTAATGAGGAATAATAATGTTACTTGACTTGAAATCGTCCTAGTTTACTGTCATTCAAATAACGTATTGGTAGTATCAGGCCTGACAAGGAAAGCAATGTAAGACATAAAAATTAATGACTGTTCGATTAATCTGACAGACAATTGTACCATTACTTGCCGAGTATGTCATGGGTCTTAATGTAATAGCACAAGAATATTATTGTTCATGACATCTTATGAGTTTGATGGAAATATAGAGCCGATATGACAATATTTATGTCTCGGGAGCGGACAAGATGGCTATGGACAAAGTCGCAAACGGATAAAGTGTCAACGTGCAAACTGGCAAGCTATGTGGATGCGGTCTATTTGGCGGTATTCAATAAACTGGCATCTTTTCAAGAATACAATTCAAGTGTCTAGTCCGTCATTCAATATTCGGCCGTCGTGCATTAACGGTTTTCCGCGTCCATAATCCAAAGACCTAGTTTATATAATAGCGTTAGCACCAAATTAGAACAATAAATCATACACAGCCAGAAAAATGGTGTTGACCCAATACCATTTTTAGGTGTTGATGGCTGGTCAACACTATAAAGTGGTGTTGAGAAATGGTGTTGACCAGTGTGAACACTAAAAAATAGTGTTGGTGAACACCAATCACTGGTGTTGAAAATGGTTCGACGCCATATTTTGGTGTGCCTAGTGCTAATACTGGTTCAACACCAAATAATGGTGTTGGCCAACCCCTATAAAGGCTGTTGGAGATATATGGTGTCAGTGTAAATTGAACACCATTTATTGGTGTTGAGCTCAACACTTTTTTGGGGTTGAACAATACCATTTTTCCGGCTGTGTATAGTATACATAAAACTAGGCTAGTTTCGTGTAAACCTTCGTGTTAATCACTTACTCTATACAAACGAACAGTTTTAATAAGGAATAATACAATATGTAGTCGTTCCTCAGGTCAAGTTAAACAACTTGATAGTAATACATATACTTCAAGTCATCAAAATATCTCTTATAAATCATCTTCAAGGACATCGTTGGCGTGAAATATTTCCTCGCCTTTATTCCTTGCCAAACGGTGTACAGGAAACACGATATGTTTATTGAATTCACGCCATATGGTGCTTTTTCTGATGAACGAATAGCTTCGATAATAACAACAAGATGATAAAACACGATAAATTTGGAGTTGAAGACTATTACATACATGTATGATGTGTTATTCAGTAGAACATTGTAGATAGCTAAGGGGTTAACGCGATTGTAGATAGCTAAGGGGTTAACGCGATTGTAGATAGCTAAGGGGTTAACGCGATTGTAGATAGCTAAGGGGTTAACGCGATTGTAGATAGCTAAGGGGTTAACGCGATTGTAGATAGCTAAGGGGTTAACGCGATTGTAGATAGCTAAGGGGTTAACGCGATTGTAGATAGCTAAGGGGTTAACGCGATTGTAGATAGCTAAGGGGTTAACGCGATTTCAAAAACATATTAAATAATATTCTCTATAGAATGCATCAAAAAAGATGATAAATATCATTGGACGAATGGTTCAAGTTCCCAATTTCGGAAACTCGCCAGAAACCAGAAACCTATTGCAAACTGTAGCGACACGGATTCCAAGCCAGTTCCCAGTAGGTTTCCGGAAATGGAAACTTGCGTGTTCACGCAGTCAATTACTATTTTGTCCATTATGATTTTGTCCGCTGTCATTTTGTCCTGTACCCGTTATATTGGCAAAATGACGTATTCCAATGAATTGGTAATAAATTTCCTTGAAAGGTAGCACGAACAGTAGATGAAGAAGAATAGTTCTTGTTGTAATATAGAATATCGGTGGAATGATTCAGTCAAGTAATTAAGCCGAGTAAAAATGTTATCGACGCTACATCATTATAAATGGAGACATAATTTCATAATTGAATGCTCACTTTAGATTTAAAATATCAACCATTCATCAATAATATATGATCATCTATAAGGATATTACAGGTACTGAGCATTACTGCTAAAACATAGTGTTGTGTGTCAGATGAACGGAATAAGAAACGAAAACTAAGCTGACAGATTAGTTAGTCACAGGTTTAGTTTTTTTGCGAGACAATCGCATTGCGTTTGAGCCTCCATTACCTTCGAATCTTCGTCAGAGGATTCAAATTACATCCCGTTATCGAGAATTGGTTCAGACTGGCTACTGGCGTCAATTCCCCAGAAAGAAATCGTTTGACGTCAGCTCATGATCAGTGGCCTGTACATCTGTCATAAACTTTAGTACTCCGTTCACTTAATGTGAAGATCAGTAATGATCAGCAATGACTGTCTCCAAACAAGCTTTCTTTACCATATATCCACCAACGAGGATACTCAAACTAATAGACTTGAGATACCTCTAACTTGATTCAGTGGCATTCAGGAGCTTGGTATTAGTAACGAATAAAACATTTCTATCGATAACTTTCCAACTGTTACTTGCAGGTGACTTTCCTCTACTGTTCCATGCAGCATTGTCTTGCCTGTATTTCATAAGGCTAGAAAGAACGCTTCTGGAAAATGCAGCGAGTCATTGCGAATAAGTAAAAGCTAAGAAGTTATCCATCAGACAGCTTTTATTTGTTCTAAGCTTATTAATGCCACCGAATCATTTTAGATGTATCTCAAGCCTATTTAGTTTGCTTATCTTTTCTCGTTCGTGGTATAGTAAGTCTAGGAGTCAGATCCGACATTCAATATTCAGCCGTCGTCCCCAAAGGAATTTGCGCGGCAATAACCGAAAGGTTTTTTTCGTACGATAGCATAAATTTCAAATATACATAAAATGAAAATTAAAGAAAAAAGATTTGCTTGAAGACGGAATAGACATCCGTCGGTATATTGGTTCTTTGTTAAAAGTATTCATTTGTTCACGATATGTCGGTTGTTTGAAGGAAACCTTCGTCAACATATAATATAATATCCGTTAATAATCGCAAAACTTTTTCCTCGTTAAGTAGCCCTGTACTCGATCAACTGAAATAGACGTAAACACGAATTATGGTGTTGAGGGATGAGCGGGCAACGGTTTTCAACAATGCCAGCAAAGTAAATAAATTCCGAAGTCATGTGTAAGAGCTCGATTGAGAAGATTTCTTTGAACGGCACGAAGAACTCGACTAGTATACGGTGTTCTAAGTATAATATAATTACAACGATATAGCAAACAGAAAATGTTATTTTTGGTAGAGGAATACCGCTATCTGATCGTCTCCCGTGAGTACTGTCAATGATGTAGAGGAGTACCGCTATCTGGTCGTCTACCGTGAGTACCGTCAATGATGTAGAGGAATACCGCTATCTGATCGTCTACCGTGAGTACTGTCAATGATGTAGAGGAATACCGCTATCTGATCGTCTCCCGTGAGTACTGTCAATGATGTAGAGGAGTACCGCTATCTGATCGTCTACCGTGAGTACTGTCAATGATGTAGAGGAGTACCGCTATCTGATCGTCTACCGTGAGTACTGTCAATGATGTAGAGGAGTACCGCTATCTGATCGTCTACCGTGAGTACTGTCAATGATGTAGAGGAATACCGCTATATGATCATCTACCGTGAGTACTGTCAATGATATAGAGGAGTACCGCTATCTGATCGTCTACCGTTAGTACTGTCAATGATGTAAAGGAATACCGCTCTATGATCATCTACCGTGAGTACTGTCAATGATGTAGAGGAATACCGCTACCTGATCGTCTACCGTGAGTACTGGCAATGATGTAGAGGAATACCGCTATCTGATCGTCTACCGTGAGTACTGGCAATGCCGTAGAGGAACACCGCTATCTGATCGTCTCCCGTGAGTACTGTCAATGCTGTAGAGGAATACCGCTATCTGATCGTCTCCCGTGAGTACTATCAATGATGTAGAGGAATACTGCTATCTGGTCGTCTATCGTGAGTACTGTCAATGATGTAGAGGAGTACCGCTATCTGATCGTCTACCGTGAGTACTGTCAATGATGTAGAGGAGTACCGCTATCTGATCGTCTACCGTGACTACTGTCAATGATGTAGAGGAGTACCGCTATCTGATCGTCTACCGTGAGTACTGTCAATGATGTAGAGGAGTACCGCTATCTGATCGTCTACCGTGAGTACTGTCAATGATGTAAAGGAATACCGCTATATGATCATCTACCGTGAATACTGTCAATGATGTAGAGGAATACCGCTATCTGATCGTCTACCGTGAGTACTGTCAATGATGTAGAGGAATACCGCTATCTGATCGTCTACCGTGAGTACTGTCAATGATGTAAAGGAATACCGCTCTATGGTCATCTACCGTGAGTACTGTCAATGATGTAGAGGAGTACCGCTATCTGATCATCTACCGTGAGTACTGTCAATGATGTAGAGGAGTACCCCTATCTGATCGTCTACCGTGAGTACTGTCAATGATGTAGAGGAATACCGCTATATGATCATCTACCGTGAGTACTGTCAATGATGTAGAGGAGTACCGCTATCTGATCATCTACCGTGAGTACTGTCAATGATGTAAAGGAATACCGCTATCTGATCGTCTCCCGTGAGTACCGTCAATGATGTAGAGGAATACTGCTATCTGATCGTCTACCGTGAGTACTGTCAATGATGTAGAGGAATACTGCTATTTGATCGTCTACCGTGAGTACCGTCAATGATGTAGAGGAGTACCGCTATCTGATCGTCTACCGTGAGTACTGTCAATGATGTAGAGGAGTACCGCTATCTGATCGTCTACCGTGAGTACTGTCAATGATGTAGAGGAATACTGCTATCTGATCGTCTACCGTGAGTACTGTCAATGATGTAGAGGAATACCGCTATCTGATCGTCTACCGTGAGTACTGTCAATGATGTGGAGGAATACCGCTATCTGATCGTCTACCGTGAGTACTGTCAATGATGTAGAGGAATACCGCTATCTGATCGTCTACCGTGAGTACTGTCAATGATGTAGAGGAATACCGCTATCTGATCGTCTCCCGTGAGTACTGTCAATGATGTAGAGGAATACCGCTATCTGATCGTCTCCCGTGAGTACTGTCGATGATGTGGAGTATCACCAAAACATGAAAAGTTTCGTTTATTCACTTCACTATGTCTTGTTCATGTGACTATTGAAACGGCTCTTCTGGTGTTACTGGTCGGGGTAAATCATTGGCAGCTTATCTATGATAGCAGTTCCTCAGATGAACATCGCACATTTCTCATTCATCGGTATAATCACAGACCGAGACATGCACTGTCATCATAATCAAGCCCGACACAAGCCCTCTCTTCATTCAATAAAATCCGTTATAAACCGAATTGTGCGGTGATCTATGACCCGAAAATATTTCTTTAATCAATCAATACGACATTGATTTCAAAAACAGCTACAGGAAAGAGCAATTCCGTGTCCGCAGAGGTACAGACTAAAAATCGATCTGTGGAATTGAAGATGAAGGCATTTAACCTGATACGCGCAGACTTTTAAATCGACGTCTACGCCAACTGGTTTTGTTCTTAATTCAGTCGCTGGGGAAGTTCCCATCTATTGTAATATTTGCTAACATATATTGAATGCAATATTCTCATTCACATAAGATATTGTAAATAAAGCATGATTTATAATACTGTATAATACTATCTTTATTACATTCCAAAGCAGCCCATAAATGTTCAGTAGATTGGGACGTGAATGGTAACCTGGACCAGTGATTCCTCAATCAGCCAGAGGAAAATGTCCAGGAGTTAAAGTATAGACGTCGGATTCCACATTCAGCCATCGTCCAAACAAGAATTTCCTCTTACAGAATTTTACGTTTGACAGTTAACACAGATATACTGAACAGGCATAATATACAATTAATATAAATGTTTGTTTCTTGACAAGAGAGTTTTAAATGATTCTGATGTAGCTGTACTGGTATCTGCTGGCATGCACAAAATGTTCAACGAAATATTAGATATCTCTGTGATGGAATTGTCTCAGCAGTATTTGATGAAAGAGAGAAATGACTCGGCAGCAATTAAGTGATTCTTTGAATTTCAAACTCACATTTGTACCATCAGGTAGGCTTCTAGGTTAAGTCAGGTATGCTATAGTATTCGCTTGTGAAAAACTCTTCTACCCGATTTAATGACCTGATGTACGATTCTTTATATTTAAACCGGATGGAAGAGGAGAAAGCTACCAGAACGTTTACCATTAACCAGAGCGTCGGGATATACTCGCCGAGAGCCTTAGTACCAATTCAACTTTGGTTCAACTATCTGGTCAATATGATCTGACTGTGAGAAGTAGTCTCTCGACCAGAAGTGCTGTTTGTATTTTGGACAGGAGACGAAATGGTGCTCTATAGTTTCAGCCAGACAGTGACATATCGTATTGTTGGTTACGGTTATCGAACAACTGCCACTTAAAGTTACTGCAGAGATTACCGATCGACAGTATATCATTTTCTTGCCCTTGAGCAAATAAAATTTCACATGATAGAGAAGAGATAGTCTTAGAAAACATTTATATTAATTGGTGTTTAAATCGAGAAAGGCTAAGAGCGATGGATAGGGCATTCCTGTCACGAAGGATAGCTGAGAAAATCGAACTAGAGAACAGCTCAGAGCAGCATCTGAATGGTGCCAGTTTGCTCAACACAAAGTATGTTGTATGGGTTTCGATCATGTACAAAATCTTAAGCAGTGAATTGATTGTATTGCCAAAAGAAAAGCCACAATGAGATGACCACTAAGCCATCTATTGACCAGTGTTCGTGAAATATATGAAAATGATGTCTAATGTAACGACTAGCTTACCTATACTGTGGTTGGCTGTTCTTCGCAAAGAGAGCGGAAAAGAATGTCCCGGATTTTTCAAATATGTATTTTGTGTGAGCCTTGGATACATGCGCTTTAAACATGACCACCTCTGTTGGACATTCACAACCAGGGAGTACGATCTAAATGTTCAATATTCTTTGGTCAGGTTTATTCGTATTGGTATACATAGAGATTTTAATTGCGTGCTGCCTCATATATTCTGTTAAATTGCATCATATCTCTTCCCATCGATGATGCCTTGTCAACTTCACTGAACGCGGAAGGAAATGGACGCAGCCACCATGGATCGCCATGCAATAGCTATTCGAGAGCGCGCGGAAGTAGTCTTGCTTGAACCAATACTTCCAAATGCCTCAGTTATATGAACTTAATGGAAAATACTGCACATTTATCATTTATCAGTAATTAGAATATCCATATTGCTTAAATGACGCATCCTATCCTAAAACTCAAAGATGAAAATCTGTTATTGGAATTCCCACGCACAGATGTGATCTGCTATGATATTAATAAAAAATACTGATTCCAATAGAATTAAACCAAGTAATAATCAGCCTGCCATTACTGCTATTTGTGATAACTAGTAATACCATTAAATTCCGACAGCACGGTGCAAAACGCGAACGAGGAAAATATAGATATAATGAAAACATCCAGTTGAATGATGATACAACCGACGACGATGTGACATATAAGAATTTACCAAGGATCGGAGCCCACGGATAACGATTGCGCAAGTATTATGTAACAAAGTATACAAGATCAAAGTCGGATGACGGATTTATATTTCTGAGGATGAACAAACGCGCATTCAGAGAGAAGGCTACTGGCTCATGCATCTACAATGTAAACCATGGGAACTGCGTACCTGTCCGGCACCAACATCTAACCGTAAGCGTTATTATGACGGATACAGCGGATACACCGATGAAGACACCTAGTACGACAATGACTGCTATGTGCAGGACAGGTACTTTAATGACCAACAAAATGGGCCTCGCTGGTTTGATTGAACGCTTCACAGTGACGGTACATAATAAGATTCTAACTAATGGCGCCAAATCACAAACATTCTTCGCGTCATTGAAGTCATATCTACATGTACATGAACTGTTGAATCAAAATGATATTGTGTGTGTGATGAATACTGGCAAAACAGCCTTTATGCCAAGAGGAAGTTGTCTATATATTGGTCTGATTAAACTCTCCTTCTTTTGCAGATGTTTTCCCTCGGCGCTGACAATGTTTTTAAACGTATATTCATTTTACTCTTGAAGCCTCTGGTGTTGTTAATAAAAGAAGCTCGATGGAGATTCGAGCTAGGTTTTACTCAAACTTGATTGTTATAGGAGTGTAATGCCAGAATGCAATATGTCTGTTTTGCGGGAGTTGTCTGACCGTCATGCGCACCTTCAAAAATGGTAATGGTTAAACTTTTCACCGGATGTAACGCTTCGAATGTTTACTCCAATCCTCAGATTAGTCGGGAATTCTGGGCTTGTGAGTTGTGCAACATCAATAAGGTTGAGGACAGATCACTTTGTTATGGAAGGTTCAAGGTTACAATGTGAACGCACATTGATGTATGATAAGATAAGATTCCATATGCTATCAAGTTTTTAGTACTGATGGGGATGAATTTTCCTGTCGAGGATGTTAATCTTGTACGGATACATTCATGTCGAATGCTATCACGCATGTACCAATACAGGAATATTGTTTTGAACGAAAGTGATAATTAAAAGTTGAATTTTGACACTCTCAGCTCAAAGTTACCTACATAATTTTATTTAACACTGATGTGAAAAAACGTCCATTTGTTTTAGCT
The DNA here is from genome assembly GCA_036873755.1 of Hanleya hanleyi. Lineage (NCBI taxonomy): Eukaryota > Metazoa > Mollusca > Polyplacophora > Lepidopleurida > Hanleyidae > Hanleya > Hanleya hanleyi. The sequence continues at coordinate 27,077 of JAVTVY010022597.1, read as the reverse complement.
ACAAATTATGCAAGTTAATATGCTCATCCTGTATATAATTTTACTAGACACTGATGCCCATTCCTCGTAAATTGTATGTGTATATTTTCTCCTGTTATGGAGGTTAATAAAAACATTAGATATTGTCTTATGGCACCTTTTCACAAATTGCAAACGTTAGTTTTGCAGCATTAAGTGAAACCATGAATCGTTTATCGAAAAAACAATGTGAGATCATTTAGCATAACTCTATCGCTAAAATTATTGAAAATCAAGAACTGTCAGAACTAATATTGTCGCCACTGAATACAAAAAGATGAACCAGTTATCGGTAAATAAGGTCACAGCTGTTAGACTGACGAGTGCGGCTCTCAATTCCTGTGATGAAAACAACGGAGACAAACTCATTGCTCTAAAGTTTTCATCTCATTTCTGAATTTCCCCAGTCAACTTTAAATTGCATAAAGTTATCGATAAACATTTCTGAAAGGTGCGGGGAAGAAAGTCTTCAGGGCGTCAGATTCAAGCCAGCTTGACTTAAACGAGTGTTAGCTTCTAACTTAAATGTGAGATTCGTTTGTGTAGAAATGGACTGAGTAGGATTTTTCTACACGTTCACTGGCACAGAGGAAATATACAGCACGATACAAAACTGAATTGATATTTTTATTTGAGCGTGCAGTTAGATATACCCTCCATTGCAGACCGTATACATAGGCTGCCTGCTTTAGCTTTAGTATATATCAAGTGACGAAGCTTATCATGCCCTACTTGCAGGGTAGCTCTTTCCAAAATTGAAAAAAAAAGACGTGTTCAATTTTGTACATCAACCGTACGGTATAATTAGAGTTAATTGAAAATTGTAACCTTCTCTCTGGTTCTGGTTTGTACCATTGTTAGATATAATCAACTTGAGAATAAGCAAAAGCCAGACTTACCAATATCCGATCGTCTCCCGTCGGCATTCAATATGAAACACGTCGAAACACAAATCATGAGACACATCCACTCCATTATGACCGATTTAAACGAACCCATCATTAAATCTGTAACTGGTCACAGATCTCCGCCAAGAGTATGGCAGAATATTCCATTGAAGGTGTGTTGGTCACAGAAACACCACCGCGTTCTTATTCAAACGTATCATCGCAACACGAGGCATACATTTCAATAATAATTTAGCCGGACACAGCTAGGGCTCTTGATTGGTAAAACATGTTTTACCGTGTCGTATATTAATCAGGGTAGCCTCTACTCTGTTTGATCCAAGTCTTCCATTACGTTTCTCGTACTATAAAATATCATCCCCAGAGAAGACTTGAGGAATATTGTTGGTATTGGAGGTGAATGTATCAAAGCTGATACAGACTGCAAGGTATCGACACCAGTCTACCGAGCCTGTTCTCAAGTCAATCTTTGGCGTGTTGCCATCCTGTGAACGAACTAGCTAACAGATTAGCTCGGGCCTTTATACCCATTCGATCGATCTGATATAAGGCATGTAAACTTGATTTAATATTGCGAAGTATACGACAACCTAAACAAGAGGTGTTGCTGTATAGTATACAAGTGAACCTGTTGAAGATACTGCCTTACGCGGACGATCGGATATCTTGCATGCTCTGTAACCATATAACTATATTCCGCCCTCTCAAGTGACCAAAACCTTGTACCATCCATTACCCTCTGATCGGACCGTATATCCGTGAAGTTATATTGGTTCCTGTAGGTGAATGATGAAAGAGAATTACAAAACATTTCGCCAACAATCACAAAGTATGTTGAACATATAGAATTTTAGAACGTTTAGTGTGTTTATATAGTAGAATAGGCGCATAGAATGAATAACATGTTTAACCCTATCTGGCCTGGGCTCTTTGGGACCTGTCCAGGCCTGGAAAGGGGGCATTCGGCCCCCACTCCACTAAATATTGTTCTTACCCTTAAGATGGGGGGATGAAACTTTCACACTATACCCATGGATCAATCTCTACCTCAAAATGTAAAAAAAGCATCTCAGATGGTCATTTTGATGACGTCATTCTGTAAAAAAAAACTACATGTATTTGGTCAATTTTTGGTCAGATTTTTCGATTGCGTTTTCTTTCAGTGCTTTCCTAATGATAAATCAGTAAATAATAATCTCATATGAAATGACACATTTTTGTCCATTTTTCTCTCAGAAAAGTAGAAATTTTCTGGTACCCCGCATGATCGTCATTTTGAATTTAATTATAATCCTCTGCTCGAGGGTTATGTAAACAGGTTCGAAATGACCCCAGGGCGATAAGCTATTGTGTCTCGGATTTTCAGCTCTCAATAGTCTGTCGTTCTCGAGAAAGAAAGTAGAAAGTCTGGGGGGTGGGGTTATCATGCCGTGTAGGGTTAACGTTTATGGGTATATCTTTCTGAATAAACTTCACACAAACATATCGGCAATGGATACCGCTATTGAATTAAATCTTGCGTTTACACTTTAAGGTTAAGACAGTAGTTTGAGGTTACGAGAGTAGTAGTGTAAGGTGATTACAGACCAACTTGACCTACTTTTTTGTTCCCCCCGGTGGCGGAGTGTGGAGGAACTTGGAGGTCACGGGAGGGGATTCCCCAGTGGGGGTTTCCCCATGACGATCACGTGATCAAGGCATGTCTAGACTTGTTCTGGGTTGTACAGTTCTGCCATACGGAGGATGGGTACTAGTATTTCGCTGACGTCCTAGTAATAAACATAATCTATAGGTGTTGTGGCGGCTGTGGTTGGTGGGATGGAGGTGGTGGTGGGTTTAAGATGGCGGCTGTGGTTGGTGGGATGGAGGTGGTGGTGGGTTTAAGATGGCGGCTGTGGTTGGTGGGATGGAGGTGGTGGTGGGTTTAAGATGGCGGCTGTGGTTGGTGGTGGGATGGAGGTGGTGGTGGGTTTAAGATGGCGGCTGTGGTTGGTGGGATGGAGGTGGTGGTGGGTTTAAGATGGCGGCTGTGGTTGGTGGTGGGATGGAGGTGGTGGTGGGTTTAAGATGGCGGCTGTGGTTGGTGGGATGGAGGTGGTGGTGGGTTTAAGATGGCGGCTGTGGTTGGTGGGATGGAGGTGGTGGTGGGTTTAAGATGGCGGATTGTAGAAAAACGTATAAAAGCAGGCGATTTTTAGGGGTGGGGTGTATTCATTGCACTACCCTGCGGAGCACTCTGACTGACCTGACCTGACCTGACCAGCCTGCCTGCCTGTCTGCCTCACCTCTAGCCAGCCAGCCAGCCTGCTTGCCTACCCGCTTGTATGAGACGAAAGCATGAGACGTGGAGAAGATTTTCCCTGGCACCCAGCAGTACCTCCGGTTGAAGTCTTGCCTGAAGACGAGCGTGTGAGGGAGACCCGCACTCTTACACCGGACTGCACCCTATTGTTGTATCCCAAACGTGGGGAGCTCATCGATGACGACAGTAGGTGTTGGTGTACGTCTGAACCAGCGCGTGTCTCTTTATCCCCGGAAGGCTGGACTACCTTGAAACGGGTGTTATTGGGTGACCTCGACGGTGATAGCATTCACCTGTGTGACGACGTCTACATTTTCCGCGGTCCCTATTTTGCTCGACTCCTCTGTCTCAAGCAAGGTGGTTTTACTCTGCACCCTGATCTATGGACAGCCTTGGAAAAAATAATCCCCATGGTCGATGAAGTACTATCTCTATAGGAGCCACATAACCCATCAGAATACTGCGTATCACGGACTACACCCGTAGAGCTACATCTGGTCTATAAAACACGTCCCTCTGGATCCCACACCTTCATTTCTACGGTTGCAGAGCCATGGCGGAGATCCAGCCCCATGCGACTCGCATTTTACAGTATGCCACCGTGGTGAATTCATTCACGGGTTACCGAGCAGTGGTCCGGTCCATGTTTGCAGATGGCGACGACAACGAGGAACGACGCCAGATCCTGAACGAGTTCACAGAAGCGGTCCTCCACAGAGTGCACTCGATGGAGAGGCGTGCCATCACTCACCACTACTGGACTATGACAGCCATCCTTGATGCTCGGGCTATGGACCACGAGCGCTCACGCCGGAACCAGCACCGGCTGGTTGGCCTCTTACTAGTCTGTGCCCTATTGACCCTGACGCTGTGGTATTGACACTATAAATACCAGGGTCAGACAGAGTGTGTGTCATTCACCGTTCGACATTGGAGCAAGCATGTCATCCGTCCTACGAGCCATCCTGCCCCTTACACCCCAGGTGGGGTTAAACGTCTATGAAGATAAAGTCACCCTGGTGGAAGACTGTGGAGCTATTTGCTGGTCGCCCGCTGAGACCGTATCGAATACGGTGATGCTACAGCGTGACGGCTGGACCAAATTTAAACGGGTGTTGAGCGACGAGCTCGACGGACACCTCATCCACATAGACAATGCCATCTACGTATACCGTGGGCCTTTCTTCGCAGGTCTGGGCCGCTACCAAGATGCTACGCGAAGCTTCACCCTAGACCCCCATCTGTGGTCAGCCTTGGAGAAAGTAGTGCCTATTGTGGACCAGCTGTTTACACCGGACGAGCGATCATCAGACGAGTTGGCGTGGGCTCGTGCTATGGAGGACGCGCTGGCTGAACCCCATGAACAACAACTACATGAACCCGACGACGACGAGGCCATTGATTACCCGGCTGAACTGAGTCAACCAACACAACGGTGGTAGAAACTTGTTATAAATAAACCATACTCTCCGGGTCCATCATCATTGTGTCACCATGAAGCGCTGGGAGAAGGTGTTGGATAACTTATACTACAGTCCCGACAGTCCGGCGGCCTATAGTGCATTGTCGGCTCTCTATCGAGCGGCCAAACCCCAGGGGATACAACGTACCCAAGTCCGAGATTGGTTAAGAAAACAAGACACCTATACCTTACATCGAGCTGTCCGTCGCCATTTTCTACGGAACCGGGTCATCGTGGGAGGAATAGATGCCCAGTGGCAAGCGGATTTGGTCGATATGAGCGCCTTTGCCAAACACAACGATGGGAATCGGTATATCTTGACGTGCATCGATATCCTATCCAAGTATGCGTGGGTGGTACCCATCCGGACGAAAACGGGGGCGAATCTCATAGCGGCGTTCAAAGACATCTTCAAGACCGGGCGCAAACCTTTGTATTTGCAAACCGACGAAGGCACGGAATTCCTCAACAGACCGTTCCAAGCCTTTCTGAAAGCCCAGAAGGTCTTCTTCTTCCATACGTACAACGAGACCAAGGCATCCGTGGTGGAAAGGTTCAACAGGACATTTAAAGGTCGCATGTATAAATATTTCACCTATAAGAATACAAGGCGGTACATCGATGTTCTCCCGAAACTGGTGAGGGGTTACAATCGAGCCTATCATCGAAGTATACAGAGAGCCCCCATTACCGTGACCCAACGCAATGAAGCCCAAGTCCGTCGTGTCTTGTACCCCAGGCCATCGCAGCGAACGACGAAGGAGATGTTCAAGGTCGGGGACCCTGTACGGATCAGTAAAGTCAAGGGCAAGTTCGAGAAAAGTTACTTGCCCAACTGGATAGCGATGAGCACTTCCTGATTAAACGGCGCCTACCCCGACAGCGGCGAGTCTATGAACTGGAAGATCTCCAAGGGGAAACGTTGCTGGGCACGTTTTACGAGCCGGAATTACAGCCTGTCGTAAAATCACAGCAAGACTACTACACGGTGGAACAGATTTTGAAAACGGAACGTCGACGTGGCAAACTGTTTCATTTCGTCAAATGGCAAGGCTGGCCCAGTTCCTTCAATTCCTGGGTCGCTGCCAACCAGGTGAAACGGCTATAAAACCAGACACCACTACCGTCCTCCTTCATTCCACGTCCAACCATGAACACGGTGCAACCGTCTCTGAACACAGCGTCTTCCAAAACGCGCAAAGTGCAAGTGGCTTTGGTGTACTAGTGCTAACCCTGCTGAGTGTGTTGTACGGAGGTGTGTTTTACGACGTAGCCTATGTCAGCACGTTACTTAACCAACTGAGAACACCAGCCATCAGTGAAACCGGTCTACAGAGAGCACCAGTCGTATCCAGCCCAGTCACCACCACCTCCACACCCCGTGTACAAGCCACAACGAGTGTAAGCTCCACACTTACACCAAGTACATCCACTACGTCTGAAGACCCACCGGATTTCATCCCTCACAGTGAACCGACAACGACGACGACCCACGTTGTACCCATCACCACCATCATCATCCCTGAACGTGAACAGACAACGACAACCGACGTTGTGCCCACCACCACCACTCCAGTTCACTCGTACCAAATTTACAAGAGCGGGTTACCACGACAACGGATACACCTCCAACCATGGACCCTCGGTGGCAGCATCCCTTCACCTGCGTCATCGCAGGACCGACGGGCTCCGGCAAAACGCACTTCGTCAGGAAGCTCCTTCAACACGCCGACAGCATGATCACTCCACCCATTGCCAGAGTCGTGTGGTGTTACGGAGAATGGCAGGAAGCGTATGCAGCAATGCCCCACATCACGTTCGTGGAAGGCCTACCTAACCTGGCCGATTTGGAACCCGACACCTTGGTGGTTCTGGATGATCTCATGGCGGAGACGGATGCGCGGGTCACCCAACTCTTTACCAAAGGCAGCCATCATCGACGGCTCAGCATCATCTACATTGTGCAGAATCTGTTCAGTAAAAACAAAGAACATCGGAACATCAGCTTAAATGCCCACTACATGGTGGTCTTCAAAAACCCGAGAGATACCACTCAACTGCTGCACCTGGCGAGACAGATGTATCCCGGCCGCACACCGTTTGCATTGGAAGCCTTTAAAGATGCCACAACCCCTCAGCACGGGTATATGCTCTTCGACCTGAAGCAAACCACCCCCGACCACCTTCGACTACGGACCGGCATCTTTCCCGGAGAGACTCACCACGTGTACATGCAAAAATAATGTAAACACACCTACAGTGGCTCCCCCAGCTGGGGTGTGTGTGTTTTGATGATGGGGATAATAAAAAAAAGAATGAATACCACAGCAGGGTTATGTTCTCTGAAGTAGATAAAAAGAGCAGAATTGTGGGTTCTAGCATTAGTTGTACAGGATGTCTGCGCGAGTACGGAAGCACGCTCCCACGCTCCGTGTATTGAAGACGGCCCCACCCGAGTTAGTCCGAACCATTGTACGCGGTGCGGACCCTGCTCTCGTGTGCTGTCTGTGCGAGATTGGACTCAATATCTTAAAAGGCAACGTACCACTGGCTCAGAATACCAAGTTGACCAAGCATAAGACAGGTCTCCGAACCTTAGTCCAGAAGCGAGTGTCTCAAACACAAAAGAAAAAAGTGTTACAGAAAGGTGGATTTCTCGGGGCCATCTTAGCACCGTTGGCCGCTTCCGTGTTGGGTCCAGTATTGGGTGGACTCTTCGGCCGACAATGAACCACACGAAAAAAATGGTCCTCGTCGAACCTCGGCTCCTTCAAAACCTCCAATCGCCCTACCCTGTCCCACCTACGGTGAAGACGATAAACACCCTCGATGGAGAGATGCAACAGATCTTACAGAAACCGGGGTTAAACGATAGTGAGAAAGTACAACGGTACAATGAGACGCTTCAGCGGTACATGACGTTCATGGACCAATACAAAACCCTCTCTGCTCCAGCACCACCACCATCACCACGTGACACACCGCCGACCTCAGCACCGCTCCAACAGCCGGGTGGAGTACCTTCCACAGCCCCACAGTGGGTCGAAGACGAAGTCCTGAAGAGTGTACCTGCCTCGTTCAAGAAACAAGCTGGCCTGGTATTACAACGGATGAAACAGAATCCTAACATGACTTGGAACGATAAAGGCGAACTCCTGGTACAGAATCAGGTGGTCCCCGGGACCCACATGACGGATTTAGTGAATGACCTGATGCGTCAATGCAGGACGCACACGAATCCTCGAGGATGGGAGGTCTTCGCTCAAGGCTTGAAAGACATGCATGTACCACATGAATTGGTGGGGAACCCCGAGCGCTGGGTCTTTATGCAGAATGTGAGTACACCACCAGAACCTTGGGAACCGGAGTCACCACCCAAATCACCACCACGGCGGGCACCTACGTTTTCACCCCTTTTACCACGCCACCACCTGCAACCACCAAGAGCTAAATCACCGCGACCATCACGACGATTAGCGCCCAAGGGCTGGGAGAAGTATTAAAACCAACAGCAGCAGCAGGACAGCTCAGTCATCATGTTTTACCTCACCCTACCCAGTAACAGCTCGGCTGATGTGTTTCCTGACAACACCTTGACCATGTGGACTTCGATTACAACGCACACAACGACAAGGCCAATCTCACGCTCAGCCCCAACGTGAGTGTCGAACTCAGTGCTACCCTACAACAAATGCTGGGTTTCAATTACCAGGGGTACGCTGGCCCCACCGGCGAGATAGGCCACATCTCGATGGACATGCGTGGTGGTATGTATGGCCTGTACGTCTACTCGGACGTGGTCGATGCACACATTGTCGGCGACAGCAACGTACCTCTACTGCGCGTCTGCCCGGTGAAAGGCACGTATGGAGCTCAAGTCACCCACAGTTTCAGGCATATCGTGTATCTACCGGTCAGTCTGACCGATATTAGCTCCATCGTCATCGACATAAGAGACGACACGGGACGACCGGTGGCATTCGAACGAGGAAAAGTGGTGCTGACACTTCATTTCCGTCAAGTCCGAGCGGTTCACTTTGCATAATGAAGGTGCCTTATCAATGCCATACAGCCAGTTACGTCGATCATTACACCAAACAGGCCGGGGGTAACTTTCCTGTCTTTGCGGGTACACGCATGCAACGAGGCCATGGACTGGGGAACATACTCGGGAGCATCGTCAAAACGTTCCTGCCCTTGGTGACGCGTGGGGTCAAAGCGATCGGCAAACAAGCGGTGCGCAGTGGACTGCAAGTGGCTGGTGATGTCTTGGGGGTACGGCACCCAAAGAATCCTTGAAACGGCGGGCCAAAGAAGCGGGAGGCGTCTTGGTGGCCAAAGCACAACGCACCGTAGGGAATAAAAGAGCTGCCCCACCGAGACCACGCATCAGTCGACGACCGACCCAGCGACGACGCACATCGAAGAAGACAAAGGATATCTTTTCTTAAAGATGGCTCGTGTCCTTCTACCAACAGTGAATTTGATTTATGGACCGTCCCACCTACTCAGACCAGTGCCGAAGAGGGTCAGTGGGTGGAACATCTGCCCCTTTCCAGCATTACAGCCACAGGCCCCATTGAATTCACCATCACCAACGCAGATACGACCTACCTGGATTTAGCCCATACGTACCTATATGTGAAAGCTAAAATCACCAATAAAGATGGGACAGTCCTGAAAGCAGAGGCACCCGTGGGACCAGTGAATCTCTGGCTTCATTCGCTATTCCAGCAAGTGGATATAGCCCTGAGTGATAAACTGGTGAGCGCCTCGACGAGCACGTACCCGTACCGAGCCTACATCGAAACACTGTTATCCTACGGGCGTGACGCTAAAAAGTCGTATTTGACAGCCCCGTTGTTCTACCGAGATACCCCAGGCAACATGGAAGCGAGTCCTGATAATGCCGGCTATACGGAGAGAGTGGATGCCACAGCAGAGAGTCACTCGGTCGATATGATGGGACGTCTGCATGCGGACTTATTCATGCAGGACCGATACCTCTTGAATGGAGTACCTGTCAAAATACGACTAGTGCGCGCAACGCCTGCGTTTGCCTTGATGGCCCCGAATGAGGACCTCGAGTATAACATTGTCATCCAAGAGGCAAGTCTGTTTGTACGCAAAGTGAAACCCAGCCCAGGTGTACAGTTGGGGCACATCAGAGCCTTGGAGAAAAAAACCAGCCCAGTACCCGATTCGACGAGTACAGACCAAGGTCTTTTCCGTTCCTAAAGGCAATATGATTGTCAATCAAGAAAACCTGTTCCTGGGGGATTTGCCCAAGCGTTTAACCCTAGCCTGTGTGGAGAACGTGAGTTATAATGGGACTCTCTCGAGGAATCCGTTCAACCTAAAAGCGTTCAACATCAATTTCGTGGCCCTGCATGTGGATGGCCAACAGGTACCGGCACGCCCCTTACAACCTAACTTTGGAACGGACAATTACATCCGGAGCTATCTGAACCTCTTCACAGCAACTGGCCAAATCAACCAAGACGAGGGAAATATGATCAGTCGAGACAATTTCGGCAGAGGGTACACATTGTTCTGTTTCGATCTGACTCCCACCTTAGACAACGATCATCAACTGAGTCTCATCAAGAAAGGCAACTTACGCTTGGAACTGCACTTCGGGACACCTTTACCGAAAACCATCAATGTGATCTGCTACGCTGAGTTTGACAACATCATTCAAATCGATAAAAGCCGTAACGTGCTGTGTGACTTCGCCACCTAACATGGATACAGACCAGATAACCACGGTGCTGGAGACTGACCCAGGAACACGTAGGGTGTTTCAAGGAGTGTTCGCCCGAGACGTGTTCCCATTAGACCGTGTGTATCCGGCTGCTTACGTCCTGAATACAGACCCGATGGATCGGCCCGGTCAACACTGGGTGGCCGTGTACTTGACAGAAGAGCAGGGTGAATACTTTGATCCGTACGGCCTACCACCCCTCCATCCCGATTTAACAGACTTCATGGATCAAGGCACAGAGACGTGGTGTTGGAATACTAAAACGTTGCAAAGCCTGGACAGTATGGTGTGCGGACAATATTGCTTGTTTTACCTGTACCATCGATGCCGGGGAAGGCCCTTATCTACCATCGTCCACATGTTTGACGAGTACCCCAAGGCCGAGGACCGAGATGTACTCGTCTATGACTGGGCCGCCCATCATTTCAATGTACAAGTCCCGTTCTGGGCTTGAATTCTTTCAATGTACATACGCCCGCTGTTCTGGGCTTGAATTCCAGCAAGCCCCTTGTTCTGGGCTCCAGTTTTCACGTGGTTGTTCTCACGTTATTGTTGTTCAGTGAATAAAAAATGAGATCTCACCAAAAAAAAAGAAAAAAAAAAAAAAAAAAAAAACCCTGTCTTGTGTGTTTTATTCATAATGCATCTGAAGATTCAGTCAAACTGAAATCAGTGGTGTAGGATGGGGCCAAAATATAACCCACCAAGGTTAGAATGCAAGCGCACTATAGTAAAAATAGAGAGCCAATGAGATCAGCCCACAGACCAAGTACGTGTATTTGGTCTAGGTTTGGAGCGGCCATTTCATTGAGGTACGTGTATACGGTGAGTGAAGAGACTCGTCCAACACGTATAGATTATGACTATAAGTTCTATGTATTCTCCGAACCTTGCCGAAAGGGAGACCGTTTGACAGGTGACCTTTTGATCCGCGCGTGCGCACTGCCGGGGATGACGCGCGCACTTCCGGAGAACCCCCGCGCGCGCGCGCGCTGCGTGCTGGGGCGGGCCAGGCCGGTGAAAAGGTCCCGGAGGTTGAACATCCGGACGTCTAAGGACGTCTCTTTCAGTGCTCGGGATGTGACCCATCAATACCCAGCAACCCAACAGAGGTGTTAAGACCATGATATAACCTGCTCGGCGCATAGTTAGTACGAATGATTCGGTGGTGGTGGTGGTGGTGTTCAATAAAAAACTGCATGAAAACCCAAGTGAAGTTCGAATATTTATTAAGGTGAACAAGTGACCAAGTATGTATGTACAAGTATATAAGAACGTTGCAAACAAGAATTAAGGTGAACGTATGTATAGAGAGGGAGAGAGAAATCACAGTGGAGTATATAACAGTTCAACCGAGTCATCGCACTGACGTATATCGTGTACTTATTCAAAAGAATGACAAACAAGTTCATGGTGTAATGTATATATAGAGAGTTATTTAGAGTCCAAATATGTATGTCCATTAGAAAAGTCCGGGTATAAGATATGTTCACAAGTCCAAGTAAGTGGTGCTGATGCCATCGGCCTGGACTTTCCGTTTCGGGTAGAAAAATGTGAAGGCATCTCGTTTCTGGATGTAGGTTCGTATCTGGTGGTCGACGACGCGGAATCCTCGGTTAGTGCCACTCGCACTGGTCTGGCTTTGGAGCACGTCCAGGTACAAGGCTTTGTCGATGGCGGGGTCACGCCGGTTGACCCCTTTGCAACTGAACTTATTGTTTCCATCTCCACCGTAACAGAAGTAGGTCTTGGACGACAGGGCGATCATGGCATCTCCACTCCACTCCAGCTTAAACAGGCCCGGCGTCCGCTTGTCGTACTGGTAATGGTCACGTCGAGGTAGCCACTGGTCCCGTTCCACCTCATACTGTGCGCGTAACTCCGGTTTCACCAGGGACTCCCAATCCGCATTAGAGACGGCCATGTAGGCAGAGTCCGTGTCCATTTCCATGAGTTGCCAATCGGATGGGTGGAAATACACACCCATGAAATCGTAGAGGAACTGGAGCATCTTCAGCTTGGCCACCTGGTATACCATACATCCAATTTGGAGGGGCAGGTTGTAACGAATGACCTTTTGGGCTAAAGAGATTTCATAGGTATCATCATCGATGACGTCGACGGACCGAAACAGAGGCGAGTTGATCTTTTTGCGGGCTTGTTTGGTTGTACAGATATTGACGTTGACGTGCTTGTCTTGGTTGGTGACCGTTTTTCCGTAGTAACCATTGCCTGTCAATTTCCAAGATTCACCGATAATGGCCTGACTAGGATCTTGGTCGCCTTGACGACGGGCAGACGTCACGATGTCGGCATTCCGCGCGAAACAGGCATTGGGCACGTACTGAAGGACTTGGTACACGCGCGTCACTTCGAGACCATGGCTCATGTACCACTGTAGCAGAGGGGTACCCAGCAAGATTTTCTCTGCCCACATACTCCCAATCAACATTCGACGAGGTTGTTTCAATACGTCATGTTCCTCAGCATAGGGCCCATGGTCTCTCCAATGTCAGCCCGACCCACCAGCGTGTTCTTGAAGATAGGCGGACACTGGGCGAAGAGGGGCTTGAGATGGTCGGGAACATGCAGGTCGCATTCCACAAATCCATACAGGGTCCCGGAACGAACGGCGTCGAAAAGCTGTGGCAGGGTCAAGAGTGGTCGGCGACTCAACGGGTACTCGCGCGCTTTAAGGAAGTCGCGTAAGTGTGGGAGGGTCTGGCACATGGTGTGAAATTCACACTCCCATAGTTCGATCAGATCGTACCCCAACTCTTTGACGTAATCTCCATTCTCCACCACTTCTGCTCGTAATTCTTCTGCTGATTTCCCACGTCGTTCGTTGAAGCGTCCAGCGCTGAAAGGACATTGGTGGCCGTGCCAGTAACACCCATAAAATTGAAATACGGTCGGTGTTCCTTGTACAAGGGCAAACCCATCGACGGGGAGTCGACGATCTCCTATGCGCTTCTCTGTGGCGTTGGTCTGATGGCGTATATAAATTCCCCGTCGATCGGCTTCCCAATCCAACCACTGGTCGGCGAGATGTTTGTACGGCGTACGTTGAGGTGTGAAATGTTGACCGTCTGCCCACCAGCGCGTATAATGCCCGCTGGGCATGGGTTGGGCGAGCGACCACAGGTACAGGGCATTGGCGTCAAATCCAATGATTTTGGCACAGGGTTTCCCACCGGGAAGAGTCGTGACATCCTTCTCATGGTAGCGGTGAAAAATAAGGCTAGGTCCGCCGACGATGTTCTGTTTTAAACAATCATACATGTCCTCATCTTTTTGTTGTATCAGTGAGAAGTAGGTAGGACACTCTTGGAAGAGATGGCGAAGCGCGAGACCCGGTAAACTCAAACACTCCTTGAAGATGTCGACGTGCATTTGATGCCGAAAGAGTTGGACCATTTTCTCGGCCGCTTCGAGGAAAGGGGCCACATCTAAGTTGTTATACCACACCAGGAAATCTCGCAAGGTCTGCATGTGTTGGTCATTCCATACCTGCTGTAGTTCCCGGTACGTGTCTTCCGGACATTCCACTTGCTTGAGATCGTCATAGAACGCGTCCCGGGGTGGCAACTGTGTTTCCTCCAAGCGGTCGAGCGTCGATATGTAGGTGTAAGGGAACTTCCCTTTGGTTTGTGCACAATCATAGGCCTTCACCCGCTGATCGTAGCTGTAATTGGGAGCTAAGTAGTTCCGTACATCCAGGAAATGGAGTGATGTGGTGGTGAGGGCCATGTGGTTGTTGATCTTTTTGATGACGGACTTGATGGTATCGGACTGGGCCAAGTAAGGGTAGAGAAATTCCTTCACCATGTTCAGATCGTATCGCCCCGAGTTGAATCCGAGCACCGGTAACTGGCCTAAGTATTGCAGGAAGCGGATTTTCAATTTCTCCGCATACGGTTTAGGTAAAGGCACATCCTGCAGTTGCAGCCCACTGTGTTCCATTTCCTGTCTGTCAAATATTTTCCCACTGTGCTCCATTTCCTCTCTGTCAAATATTTGCCCACTATGCTCCATCTCGGCCTCTTCATCGTCACTGAACGCTACACCCAGTGTAGGAATCCGGTCGTCGAGTTGGTCCAGTACGTCCTGGAACTGGGACACCAATAGTTCTGTACTGGCCGCACTCACTTCCTCTAAGTACTCCATCATCCGGGTAATCAAGTCATGGGCGTCGCCGGTGGACACGAAACAGACGGGTGCAGCGTCATAGCCAGGTACGTTGCTGGAAATACTCACACTCAGGGGAATATGGCGCTGTGTCCACTGTGTTTTCGCCGAGGCCGCATCCATCGGTTCCAACATCGCCTCGAAATCGTAACATGCCCGGTAGGGGAAATAACGATGCTCTTCTGGTATGATGAGACCTTCATCGGCCAGTTCCTCGAAGATGGTGGGCGTGTTATGGTACACGCCGCCAGGAAATTTCCGTTTGACAGTGTGGTCACAAATCTTCTCGTGTCGATGTAAGTGCTGAGACTGTTTAAACACCCGATGGCATTGGGCACAACTGTAGGATTGCGCGTACAGACTCATATCATAGATCAGGGAAAAATGATTCACCCCGCCGTCGTCAAAGATGTTGACTTTCATGGTGGAAGCATACCGTTCTGAAGACCGATGCACCAATTCAGCCACAAATGTGTCATGACCCTCCTCTTCATCCTCCTTCTCTTCCCGTAGTAAACGGTACACAAAGATATTGACGTTGAACAGGGACTCCACGACATCCAAATTCTTGAAGGGGACTCCCCGGAACTGCCGCGGATCTAGGTCTTGTTCCTCTAAATATTGTCTCCAATAGATATTGGCCACTCTATCACAAGCCTGGGGATGACATTCGTTCAAATGAATGGCCAAACACCGGAACAGACATTTCTGGTCTTTGTAGGGTCCCTTTGCGCCTTGTGTTAATGCATACAGTCCTTTTCGATTGCGCAGCCAAGCGGGAAGAATTACAGGGGCACCGATCGGATGATCTCTCATTTTGGTCACGAAAAATGTCACGTTGGTGACCATTTCCACAGTCCACTTGGTATTGGGGCGTTGCAACCGGGCCCATTCCAATGGGTCCAACGTAGTCAGTTGGTCGATGAGGGGCTCCAGTGACGCACGATTGATGATGGTGAATGGCTTGTCAAACACATAGGTATTATTGCTCGGGTAAAAATACCGTACCTGATCCGTCTCTTTGTGCCGTAGAATATAGCCGAATGTCATATTCACTTTGAATGCTGTCACTTGGTCTCTGAAAATGTTCTCGGCATAGTTAGGAAGATACGTGAGGTCCTGTAGCCGGAAATTATACAAGTCTTGAATAGGGCGATGACGGTGGAAACATCGTCGGATGGTGCTCCAATGGCGCCGATAGATGTCACTCACAGGGTGGTTTTCGGGCAAGGCGTCAGCGGGAGGCACAGCTGGATCCTCAGGAAAGTCGTGTTCGCCTCTCACATTCTCACGCGCCAAGGGAGATCTCGATCGGTCACGTCGCCTCATCCTGATCGTATATACTCCTGTAAAATAGAGCCGATTTTGACAATGAAGTGGTCACGATTTTCTTTAGAGGGGCAAGGTCAATAGGACTTGCGCTTTTTATACTACTAAAATGTGAAGTCGATTACATCTTACATCTAGCTTTAAGGCCGTGATATGCATATGAAGTATTCTGGGGCATGGTCAGTACTTCCCAGTTTTCCCTTTGTCTACTACTCGCCGATTTTTTAATTTTTTTTATTATTATTATTTATTTATTTTCCCCGAGAGCTACAACATGACACCTCACTCTACCCAATCGGGCCACTAGTGCTCCACCTAGACTCCAACATGTCCACCCCGTATGGATTTATACATACATTGGGCTAATATCCCAGTATATGAGTGTCTATTGGTCTATATGCATCTATATACAAGCCTACCCGGTACTTAAAAAAACATTTCATAGCTTTTCCCATCGTATTCTACAATCTCACAGCCCAGAGTAAAATCCATAAAAAAAAACACCACCACCCTATACACGCAAAAAAGATAGAAATGTGCGAATCAGGGAGATTACCTTTGCCTACAAGAGAAATTGAGCTAGACCGAGTTGTCTCCCTTGCATCAAAGCGTATAGATGGGGCTGCCGTTTGAATGGCGCTATTATCCGGGGAAGCCGGGGAAATTGACCTTGGGCAGCCATTTTTCTTAGCGTTTGTTACATAAAACAGACCTGCACGGAATATTTCCACTCTTTTAAATCATCCACACCCAACAAAATTATATCAAACTAATTCATGCATTCAAATGTAAGTGATTCATATACCGCGGAAGACCACATGAAGGTCCCCACCGATGACGTTCGATGAACGTTCGTGATTTTTCTTTGCTGGTGCAAACTTAGCCCGAAAACATCGGCTAAGGAGTCTATTTTTTATTTTTGGTTGTTAATGCTGACCCCTTTAGCCCGAATCACTTGTACAGACCGAAAAGGACAAAAATAAATAAGACATCAGTCGCTCGAGATATTTAACTGCACACGGCGTCGGGAATTGAGACAGAGGCACAAAAAGCATTTTATCGAATAAATAATATGATTTGGCATCTCCAGCACTATGACAACCACCTAATGACTCCTTTAATTAGATGAAATCTGCCATCAAACACGGATTTTGTCATTTGCCGTTGTGTTTCTTCCGCCATAGTTTACAGGGACATGCGCAGAATGGGGTTGGTCTTCTGTCTCACCAGCTGTCTGACGTCATCAAGAACCAATAGCGACGTCTGTTTATTCACGTGATCAGGAAGGTCACAAGATGGCAGAAAAGGCGCGAAAACGTTAAAATCAATGGAAGTTTTTTCTCACACATTTGATCACTTTTTGTCAGCATCAATACAGTCACGAGAGATGGTACATGGTTAAAGAAGCTAAGGTCGGTCAAACTGTATCAAATTGGCATATTTTTTCTCTCCCGATTCGTTATTTTCGTCAGCGAAAAGCCGCTCTTCGCCAGACGAATTTTTTTCTCCAAAATTTAACCCACCCTCGATCTGGGCTGTGATAGGAATGCCACGCCCCCTTACCCTAAATTTACCTATCACAGCCAGAGTTTCTGGGTTAGTGCAAACTGGACAATAAATGCTCGACACTGGGGTGGCACTGTATCATAGACTGGTCGCAATATATGTATATTGGTGTCCATGGGTTGAACTATTTGGTGTAAAATGTCTGTGGAGCGGACACAAAACTAGAAAAATTTTTCAGGCATATTTTCTCATCGCATGGGCGGAAACAACTGCCGAAACAAATATTACCTCAAAGGCAGCAAACCAGTTAGCAATGTAAGCCTGAACAATTATATTTTCAATGAATACAAGGTTGTGTTGAGAAATATATCTCAAAATATGATTAATTAATGATTTTCCATCATGACAAATGAACACCCGACCGGCTTCCAACAAATATGGCGGCGGGTATTCGAAGCTCGAAGTCAGAAAATTGCCAAACTTCAAAAATTCAGATCTCATCAACCAGAACGTCTTATGTGCTCACAGTTATTGACTATATCGTAAAATATGTATACTTGCTAACCTTAGTTGGGTTCGTGATGAAATAATTTAGAAATAAGTAATTCGAGCACTTTTTGTGACATAGCAAAACGAAGGAGGGGGGGGGTGGATACTAGCATAGATATTATTAAAAAATAATTTATATTACATACGTGTACGGTGTTGATTGGTGTTACTGAGTGATACTGGTCAGCTGCATGTCATCAATGAGGCGAACACGGTACTTTTGAAGCTTCACTTGCTGGGATGACTGTGGGCTCAGGCTGGTGAGTAACTGCTACGGTGTAATAGGCTGGTGAATTTGCACTGGTAAAATGAAAAAAGTAAAAGGTTCTCCACAGCTCATACAAGCAGGCAGTGATCAGGGAGGTCCGTTAGGCAGGCAGTGGTCAGGTAGGCAGGCGGGCAGGAAAGTCGGTGAGGCAGGCAGTGGTCAGGTAGGCAGGCTGGTCAGGTCAATCAGGCAGGCAGGCTGGTCAGGTCAGGTCAGGTCAGGTCAGTCAGAGTGCTCCGCAGGGTAGTGCAATGAATACACCCCACCCCTAAAAATCGCCTGCTTTTATACGTTGTTCTACAATCCGCCATCTTAAACCCACCACCACCACCTCCATTCCACCAACCACAGCCGCCATCTTAAACCCACCACCACCACCTCCATCCCACCACCACCAACCACAGCCGCCATCTTAAACCCACCACCACCACCTCCATCCCACCACCACCAACCACAGCCGCCATCTTAAACCCACCACCACCACTCCCATCCCACCACCAACCACAGCCGCCATCTTAAACCCACCACCACCACCTCCATCCCACCAACCACAGCCGCCACAACACATATAGATTATGTTTATTACTAGGACGTCAGCGAAATACTAGTACCCATCCTCCGTATGGCAGAACTGTACAACCCAGAACAAGTCTAGACATGCCTTGATCACGTGATCGTCATGGGGAAACCCCCACTGGGGAATCCCCTCCCGTGACCTCCAAGTTCCTCCACACTCCGCCACCGGGGGGAACAAAAAAGTAGGTCAAGTTGATCTGTAATCATCTTACACTACTACTTACGAGCAATGGGGAAATTTAGTTCAGTCGAGAAGCAAAAGGCGTCCACAAGAGCATGATGATATGTTTCCAGCTGGTATCAAACAATATCTATAACTAATTATCTACGATATATGATTAGGCTTACTGCTGGCCGAGGGAGAGCCGATCTACTCGGTCAAGTATCGTGCTAAAGAATATAGGCATTATTAATGGTCAGTATAGCTATGATTTCAATTCACTAATACTGATCGAATATGAGCATTTTATCGATCGCCCTTGATCTTCCTTCAGGTGAAGCAGCCAATGTATAGCTTATTTCCATTCAAATAACGTCGAGTTAAAAATGTTGTTATCTTAATACATGAAGTTCAACTAATAAAAACACTATTTTCCATTATAAATTATCTTTCAGGACATGATTGGTGTGGAATATTCCCTCTCTTATTTTCCTTCCCAAACTTTGTACAAGTACCAGGGCATGTAAATTAAAATCATGTCAAATGATGCTTTTCCTGATGGACGTAATAACGAAATGATAATAAAACAGTTTGGAGCTGAAGACTATTGCATATGATGTATTGTTAATAGTAAAAGTGTAGCTAGTTGAGCGGTTAACACGATGACTGTATTCCAAAGATATATTAAATTATATACTCTATAGAATGCATCAAGATTGATTGAAAAAAATATTCCTAATTTTTCTGTTGTCATTTTGCACGCTGCCATTTTCCTGAACCCGTTTATTCTATATGTTGGCAAAGTGACGTTTTCTAATAAATTACTAAAAAAAATCCCTTCAACGGTAGCACACACACTAGATTTTGAAGAATACTCGATATTGTGATTTAGAATATCGGTTGAATGATCCGGTCAAGCAATAGTGTTAGTTCCGCTAAGACGTCATTATAAAATATGACATAATTTCATAATTGAATACGAACTTAAGATTTGAAACACGGCCACATCAATGAGTGAAGTCATCAATCATTCATTGATACATATCATTATCCGTTACGATATTACCGTCACTGAAAGCTACCGTTCAACCACAATGTTGCGTGTCAGATGAACTGAATAAGAAGCGAAAAATAAGCTGACAGATGGTTAGTGACTGATTTCCATTATATCGATTACTGTCTGAGACAATCGCATTGCTTTTTGGCCTCCATTAGCTGGAAGCTTCGTCAGAGAATTCAAATTACATCCCGTTAGCGAGATTCAAACATTGGCTACTCGTCTAGGTGCCACTATCGAAGAAAGCAATCGTTGGTGTCAGTTCTCGGCTAATGAGATAGCGCTCCTGATTTTAATAGTGCATACCCCCTCTCACCTTCAATCAGTATGAAGAATCTCTATGAAACATTACAATGACTGTCTCCTAAACAAAGCTTTCTTACCATATATCCACCAAAGATGATATGAAACCTTATATGCTTGAGTTACATCCAACTTGTTTCAATGCCATTCAGAAGTTTGGCATTAGTAACAAATAACACATTTCTATGGATAACTTCTGTTATTTGCAGGAGACTTTCCTGTACAATTCTAAGCAGCATTACAGGATACAAACCATCACAAGAATCAGTAATGTGACTTGTATTCATGGTGGATAATGATGAGCTGTTGCTACGAAACGTGGCAAAACATCACCAACTGATAAAACCTTATCCACAAAAAGTGTTTATCGGTTCCAGCTTCTAAATGCCGCCAAAACATGTTAGACGTATCTCAAGCCTATTTAGTGTGTGCATCTCTCCTCGTTCGTGGTCATATAGTCGGTCCAGTGTCGAATCCGACATTCAATGTTTAGCCGTCGTCCACATATGAATTCGCGCGTCAGTAATAGAAATACCTTTTTCGGACGATAGGGAGCATCAGTTCCAAATATGCATGAAATGAAAATGAAAGAAAAAAGATTTGTTTGAGGACAAAAAAACACATCCGTCAGTATATTGGTTCATTATTAAAAGTTGTCATTTAATCACAATATATTGTTTGAAGACAGCCATCGTCAACAAATGATCTCTCCGTCAATAATCGCAAAACGTTTTCCTCATAAGGTTAGCCATGTAGCCGATCAAATTGAAATAGGCCTAAACACGAATCATGGTGTTGGAGGATAAGCGGGCCACTGTTTTCAACGATACCAGCATTTACGCGTTTGTTTATCAAATGAATTCCGGAGTCATGTTCAAAAGTTTCTCGATCGTGAGGATTCGCTTGAACGCCACGAAGTACTCGAATATTGGGCCTATACGCTGTTCTAAGTCGACTGTAAGCACAACGATATAGTGCGCAAACAGAATATCTTATTTCCGATATAGGAATAATGTAAGCAAACAGTTGGAATAGATATAATTCATTAATTTTCTTTCTAAATGAACGAAGAAAAAAATCAAATGTGACATAGAGCTATCTGATCGCCTCCCTTGGGTAGTGGGAATAATGCAATCTCAGTAAACTCAGATACAATATCACGGAATATTATATCTGAATCCAGCCCTACATAAATCCCATGCGAATCTGAAACTACATTTGTTAGCCAATCAGGTGGTTAGCTTGTTGAAATCACGCCCACAGTAATCACACAAGGTAGCATGTGGACTAATATATAAACATTATCGGGAAACAGTATCCAAATATGACATAATTTCCAGACATTGTGCATGGTAAACCGTGAAGATCAAATAGTTTACTCCCGCCGAAAAGTCTGGCTTTGTTAGGGGGTAGAAAATATCAAAAGATTGTGCCGCGCGAAGATGTTAATCTCCGTGAAGTAAACGTCAGTCACTGTCAGAGAGAAAAGTCAGAAATGGTCGTGATTGGCTTATTATGGGATCTCGCAGAATATCAGCGAACATTTCGCACGAAGTTTTCATAGCGTTACGTATAGACGGTATTCCCCTGATTTACCATCTTGGTTTACCTAGATTGGGAATAATAGTATCACCAAAACACAAATAGTATGGAATATCGAATTCTTTAACACATGTTTATGTGGCTATTGTAACGGTTCTGAAGGTGTTACTGGGAGAGGTTACCCTTAACAACTCATTACCTAAGAATGCAGGTTATTCCTGGAGTGATGTAGAGAGAGAGTTCCTCGGACGAACGTCGCACATTTCTAATTCATCGGTATCCTCACATCCCCAGACTGGCACTGTCATCATAATCAAGCCCTACACAGCCTTCTTTTCCTTCATGAATTTCCATTATACACTGACTGCCGTACAGTAAACCGAAATGAGCGGTGATCTATGATCCGAGCTACCTTTTCCTTAACCATTCAATAGCGACATTGATTTCAAAAACAGTTACAGAAAAGAGCGATTCCTTGTCCGCAGAGGTACAGATTTATAACCTATCTGTGGAAGAGGAAATGAAGGTATTCAACCGGATACGTACAGACATGTGAATGGACTTCGTTTCATCTCTGGCGATTTCAGATCTAATGTAATATTTGCTATGAGGTTGACAGTATTCTCATTCATGTATCATATCTTGCTTTAATGAAACATGATTTTATAATAATATATAGTACTTTCTTTATACAGACCAAAGCAGTCCACAAATATTTAGTAGATTGGGCGTGAGTGACAACCTGCTGTGCGTAGTAAGCCCCCTGTTATAAAAGTGGATCTGACGTTCAGTATTCAGCCATCTTTCACGAGAGAATTTTCACTTCAAACGATAATTAGAAACACGTTTGTTTCTAGTAAGAGAGAAAGGATCTTCTGTTTAGATGATGGTGGTGGGGTCTCAAATTGTGGCAGTGGTTAAACCGGTTTTCAACATTAAGGTGAGATACGGGATAACGAGTCTCTAGGAGTTGCAAAAGTGACAGGACAAAATGTGCAGCTAGGCTATAAGAGAAAATATTAACATTCGGATAGAGTAGCTAATCGCGAGAAAGCAATAAGACGGAATATTCTGAAATGATAGGTTAGATTTATCGAATGGATAGTTATACCTGCATTGACAGAAGTATGACGGATTGTGTTGTAATAGTGGATTCATTTCTTTCCGGTTTAATCGATCGTATACTTCGGTTCAGTTTAATGAGTAAGTTACATGGACTAATGAGCTCATTTGGCAGTAATGGTAGCCTGTTGTTTGGATGGAAACTCTCGTTCTAATGTCCTAGCCCCCCACGTATGAGGATGGAATCTCCTTCCTATCGTAAATCAATGTATGGATTCTTGGAGGGATCAATACAGTAATAGCGAGCCTCCCTACACTGCTCTATCCGGTCCGACACCATTAAATATTGCGATGTATTAAGCAGTTTATAACCCCATGAAAACGTTAGTTTTGTAAAATCGCCAATATAATGAGTAGAACTTCAAACCTTCCAACGATATCATAATGGAAGGTCATATGTTGTTTTGGCTATCATGCAGCAGATTGTTGAAAATGACAAACTATGTCGCGCTGCTATAACTAAATCAATATAAAGTATATTAGTTTAATAGAGTACCTAAACGGTAGCAATTAGCTGGAAACTGTCCATTAGAGAAGCGGTGGCGAATTTCGATTCCCACCAGAAGACAAGTGAGACAATATCATTAAATCCTGCTAGTGATAATCCGTTCTGGGAGTACATTGTCTCATAGTTATAGAGCTCTCAATGAAAGTCAGAGCATAAATATGGACAGTTAATCTTCCCAGATTAGAGATATGCTCGCTTATGTTCACTTTCAAGACTAGCGATCTGTTAACTCCTATTTTTGTGGGAGCTATAGGCCCGTTGGCCAAGTGGTCTAGATCGCCGACATAGAGTGCTGACGGTTGGGTGCCTTACTCTAGTTGTCGCTGCTTCGAATCCCGCATGGAATTGGACCGATTTTCAGCAATATAATTTGTGCTATGCTGAGAAAGTATAATCCCAAAATAACGAAAATACTGTTATACCATCACTTTTTAAATGACAAAAATATCTTCTTATGTATTCAGCTATGTGAGCTGTGACATTACGATCATCAGAGCGGTATTATCTGCTACCGGTATGCTACCTCCCGTTTTTGTGGGAGGCCCGTTGTCCGAGTGGCTTAGATTGGAGCGATATGCAAGAGGTGAGAAAAATTGACGACGTCTGGCGACTGAAAAGCTATCAAACTAAAAAGCGACTAAAAACGACTCTGCAGGAAAACATCCTACGGTAACTAACATTCAGACCCGAGAATACGGTGGATTCTCGCACGTCGCCTTAGGATCTCAGCCGCGCTTTTATTGCAGTGTTCATGTGGAGACGATGAAGTGTCCACACGGCCCTAGCATCGGTTTAAGCGGAATTAGATACGCTAGCTCGGGAGCTGTGATGACAGATCAGCTCAAACAACTCAACTGATGTTAATGTATGAGCGTCGTGGAAGTCTGATAGAGTAAACGTCTCAACATGGGGTAAATAGCAGTCCACCAGCAGAATCCTACCATATACAGGTAATAAATTGGAGCGACATGCAAGACGAGGGGGAAATTGACGACGCTTGGCGACTAAAAAGCAACCATATGACTCTACAGGAAAACTTCCCTCGGTAACTAACATTCAGAACCGAGAATACGGTGAATTCTCGGACGTCGCCTTAGTATCTCAGCTGCGCTTTTATTGCAACTGTTCATGTGGAGACTATGAAGTATCCACACGGCCCCTAGCACCGGCTCAGGCGGAATTAGATACGCTAGCTCAGGAGCTGTGATGACAGATCAGTTCAAACAGCTCATCTGATGTTAATGGTCGCCGACATATAGTGCGGTCGGTAGGGTGCCTTACGCTGGTGGTCGCTAGTTCAAATCCCGCACGAGATCAATTTTTTAGCACTAGCATATGTGCTATACTGAGGAAGTGTAATCACAAAATAACGAAATACTGGTATACGATCACTTCCTAAATGACAAAAAATATCTTTCTATGTATTCATATGTGGGAGCTGTGGCATCACAGTCATCAGAGGAGTATTATATGTTAGCTTTCAAGACTACGGGTCTGCTATACCTCCTATTTTTGTGAGCGGCGAGTTGGTCGAGTGATGGCGGTTGTGTCTTACTCTGGTGGTCGCTGGTTCGAATCCCGCATTGGATTCGACCAATTTTCAGCACCAGAATGTGTGCTATACTGTGATATTCACATAGTATAATCCCAAAATAACGAAAATACTGTTAGAGATATGCTGTGTGTCTAGTCTGGATCAGTGGACATTTTTACTCGATTCGAATGTTAGACGAAAAGAAAACCCGGTAAATTAGTTACGTATTTCGGGCTGTCTATTCGAATGCAGACACGCGCCTGATCATTGCTGGGATTATATTAAAACGAAAACGCTGCTGTCTGCTGAGCAAAGAAATTCACGTGTCCGAATACCTTTCCTGGGTGGTTAATGAAGTTTGGCAAACGTTTGGCAACATAATCTCCCTTATCTCTCAGTTCCATATCAGTATCCAAACAGACGTGTGGTCCTGCGACTAGACGAATATAACTGAATGACCTGTCCAACTGACAAATGTCGTACCGTGAATGAAGTATCGATAGAATGGCCGCGTCAAATTCTATAATCACAATCTAATTCTGTCGCTAAAATCATATTCTACGCTATACTGTAGGTAACTAATATATATCCAACTTTGGGAATTTGCCATACCAGCGTTTTGTTGTCTTGCAGCTATCCTATCAGGGCAACCATGCTAGTGTCAATTGTTTTCTCTGTTGCAATACATCCATCGATGGAGAGAATGCTTTCTGAACTAACGATTTGATTTCACATGCAAAGGATATGGCATTGTGTATTGTTCCATTGCAAAATGTTTGAGTCTGTAACACGAAGCTTGAACAGGAAGTTTCAATACATTGCAGGGATGGGATTCTTATAGCCTTCCTGGTGTTGATCTGTCCTTGAACACTGATGGTTCAATCCGGACTATATGACCTGAGAATTATATGAGGTAGATAAAAAATTGAGTGTCTTTTCACTATTGCAGCATGTATGCGTATGTGAATCAAAGGTTGGAATAATGAGCATGAGACATATGAAAGATTATTCACTCATCCATCGGTTCTAGTCAGATGGAATCCACATGAAATATAGATCCAGAATATCTGAAGAGGGGAGTGACATGTCAGCGAATCATCCCTGAAACAAACATATGGAAAGTCTGACAAGTGAAAAATCAAGTCAAGTGCATCGCCGAATTCATAAAAAACGTGTTTATGTAAATCACGCACATGCCCCACCGATCGATATATTTTATATACATATGAGAGAGTATTGTAGATCAGTGGTCTCATGCCACTGTCATTATATCATCATTGAGAACTGTTGACCATTGTCTCTTGCAAGAATCTTGCTTGTACATCTGTTAATCCAAGATAGCGACAGTGGATATATCGGATTACTTGTTTTGGAGAGCATGACGGAATACCAGTATCACGGAATAGAAGGTGCCCGGTACTGCCAAATAACATTTCCGGAAGATCAGACTTCAATGGGTGGCTAAATCTCCAAAACATTGTGCATTATGGGAATTCCCAGAAATACTATAAAAAAAAACAATATTAGGCAACTCTAAATGATATAATTACACATGTATTGCCTATACTATAATATCACTGGAACCATATCATTAAACAGATATCGTATGATCATGACTCTGTTTTGTACCCGGTTCGTAACAGGAGTTTACGTACAATAAATCGAATTGAGTCGTCAGATTTCTTCCGGTCCGCAGGCAAATACAGACTGTGTGTATGGTAGCGTCTGACCATTGTTCACAGTAGGGCGTTGGACAAGAACTACCAAAATAGCACAAAGACGTTGGAACAACGTCGATATTAGGTGTCACGCAAATGGTGTACAGCGGCCATTTTGCTCATTGAATTATTGTTGAGTTGACGTCAGGGGACGGTAGTGACCAGCCTATGTTTCATAGTGATTTTTTTATGCAAATGAAGGTGACTGTCTAAAAAGTACTTAAAACAGGGACGGCACGCGACGTCAAGCATTCATGTTAGCT